>PVKS010011739.1:0-55782 GCA_004027875.1 Aplodontia rufa | reverse complement strand
CCTTGTCTGAGGAATCATAGTCCATGATACTCTCCATTTCTGTAGGAAACCTCTTGACTCTTGATTGTTTCCTTGGCAGTACAAAAGCTTTTTAGCTTTATGGCATCCCATTCACTGATTTTTGACTTTACTTCCTTCACTTTCGGAGACCTGTTGAGAAAGTCTTTGCCTACTCCTAAATGTTGAAGTGTTGGACCAAATTTTTCTTCTATCAGTTGCAACGTAGCTGGTTTGATACCAAGCTCCTTGATCCATTTTGATTTGATTCTTGTGCAAGGAGAAAGATATGGGTCTAATTTCAACTTTCTGCAGGGGGAAGACCAGTTTGTCCAGCACCATTTGTTGAAGAGGCTGTCACTTCTCCATGTAATATTTTGTCCCCCTTTGTCAAAAATCAGATGTTTAAAGATTTGAGGATTTGTTTCAGGGTCTTCTATTCTATTCCATTGGACTTCTTCCCTGTCTTGATACCAGTACCATGCTGTCTTTGTTACTATGGCCCTATAGTATAGTTTTAGATCTGGAATGGCAATACCGCCTGCTTCATCTTTCTTGCTTAGTAGTGCTTTGGCAATTCTTGGTTTCTTGTTGTAAGGATGAATTTTTGATAAGGAGCTAATGCAGTGACAAAAACACAAAGGGAGCTGAGTGAAGACATCGGACTAGTCATAGAAAATTTCATGGGGAAAGTAAACTTCAAGTCTGATTTCTAAAAAAGGCCCGGTGGAGACTGATAGAAGCAAGGTGAAAAACATCCCATGAAAAGCACTACCGAGGTGCAAAGGATGGAACTGCATATAAGGCATGAGAAAAAGATTGGTTGGAGTCCACATAGGAGAACAATTGCATATTTAAAAAATTCTTGGCATGTTGTTTCCATTCATTTTTTTACAAAGATTCTATTTTGTGTTTGTAAAGCACTTGGTCCATAGTTTCTTGATTATCTGGATTAATGAGGAACTAAAAAAGAAAGCAAGAAATTTGAAGTCATGATAGAGTCATGTGGACCGTTTATGAAATGAACTGTAAATGATAATGTCTTATTTTGAAGCAGAATTTTAATATAAGATGGTGCATTAGTCAGCTTTTTGTAACTGTAACAAAAATACCTGAGACAGGCTATTCAGTAAGAAAAGGAGTTTATTTATCTTGCAGTATTTGCAGTTTAAGCACATAATTCCTTCATTGACTCACCTTTCTTTGGGCTGAATCACACATGGTGGATAGTATGGCCAAACTGCAAATAGGAGCAAGTGATCACACCAATTGATGGGACCTAGTGGGGTCGGGGTCAGGCTCAGGCTTTCATAACAGCCCTCTGTTGAAGCAACCAAGGAGGTCTCAAGAGAATCACCTTAACTGCTTTCCAAGAGCAGTGCCTTCAGCTAGCCTAAGAACCACCTACTGGATCCCAACTCTTAAGTTTCCATCAGCTCCCACATCACTACATTGAATTTTAGCTCCCAAAAATGGAGGGGGACAACCACACCCCTGCAACAGAAGATGATATAGTGAGGTATAATTAATATATATCTGACTGTACTCCTTGCTTCTAGAATAGCTTCTCCCTCCTTTTAGAAACTTTTCCAATCTCTACTTGTACTGTGTTCCTAGTAGAAGCCTCATATCATACTAAACTACCCATCTGAGCATAGGGGTGGGCATGGGACCTACATGAAGCCAGTCCCTTTTAGGGTCCTTCCAAAGTGGGCTAAGGGCTGAGGGGTAATGAGCAAAACTTTGAGATAAGAAACAAGAAGCAGTAAGCTCACATGTTTCTGACTCTCTGAACAAGGAAATTCTGAGCAAAGAAGTTAGAATTCAAGAAGGAAGCAGCCCCAAGAGATTGGTGAGCAACCTAGTAATGTTCTAGGTTTTACCTCTGATTTTTTCTAAATTTAACTGAAGCCTGTCACTCTCTGCTCTCTGTAGAGGATTTGTTGGCCAAATAATTTTCCTTTAAGTCACCAATATTAAGTTAGGTTTCTGTGGGTTTGCAATAGAAACTGGTCTGGTGAGTTGAATAACTTAAGATCCACAAAATGATAAAAGGGAATTTATGTTATGAGGAGGCTGTAATGAAAGCAAACCAATTTTCACTTTCCACTATCAATATTCTGACTTGAGAGTGTCCTACCATTTTTAAAATAGTCCAGATTAGGATACCACTCCTCTCCTTCAACCCCTAGAAGTAGTGTGTCATTAAGGGTTGTCTTTTCCTTTTTCTACAATTAAATCTTATTCTATTGTGTATATATAGTCATTATTCATTCATCCATTGATGGACATCTTAGTTGATTCCATATCCTGGCTATTGTGAAGAGAGCTGTAATGAACATGGTAGTATAAAGTATATTTGACATATTGATTTCAATTCCTTTGGATATATATCCAGTAGTGGGATTGCTGGATCATGTGGTAGTTCTATTTTTCAATTTTTTTGAAAAGCCTTATACTCTTTTCCATGATGGCCACTCTAATTTAGTCTCCCAAGAGTGTCAGGACTTCCTTTTCTCCACATCTTCACTAACTAGGTGAAGTAATGCATAATGCATAAGTTAATTAGCCAGATAAAGCATTCTACAATGTGTATGTACTTTAAATTGTCATGTTGTACATGATAAACATACACTTTCATTTGTCAGTTAATAAAAAGAAGGAAAAAGTTGTATTTCTGCACTGGGTCTGAATTTCAGTTTCCTCAATCTGGTGAAAAAGGTATTGGAGTATAGTGGGAAAAAAATCTGTTTCCTGGCAACTCAGAGTCCAATAGGCTCTTGTTGCTTTAGGTGCATCTGACATTCTACTGGGGGACAAGTAGGCCCCTGCAGGGGCCAGATTGTTTTCATGTTGTATTTGTTTTCTTTTGGATAAGGTTGAGCCCTCTACTTTGTTTTGTGATGTCTAGGGGTACTGTGTTTATGTGGTTTTTGGCAAGTTTTCTTGACCCTGAATTCCTCAAAGTGTCATTTTCTGAGGCAACAGAATTTGTACAGAAGGTTCTTTTAAAAGTACAAAAGGCTTTTTGGGGATCGTTGATTGCTTAAGGTATAATTATTTGTCAAAATGAATATACTATTACTGGAATATTTTGGAGGAGAAGCAAAACATTTAAAAAATCAGCATTAAAAACTCTATGTAAGAAAACTAGATGTATTTCAATGATCTCTTAACATTGCCACCTTTATGCCAAACATTTATTTAGTAGGGAGAACATCTTGCCAAGATACGGGGAGTCCAACATGAATATAATATATATCTTTTGAGGATTACAATCTTGTAGAGAAGCCAGGACACATGTTGGTATAACCAGAGAGTCCTCAGGCTACACAGGAAATAAAGTTTACAAAAGTAGTAAAAAAACAAATACCCAAACCAGCAGTATCTGTTCTAGCTTACATACGATATGCATTGTTTCATTTATGAGTCCCACCTCAAATAAATTTCTCACAGCTAGTTCAGGAAGCTTTGAGGGAGCATTTCATTTGTGCTAAACAGTGGAGACGTTGCTTTTTTTTTTTTTTATCAATTAAGTGGAGTCCAGGAATCTCGTCATGCCTTTTGGGAGTGAGTCTTCTGGCTACCTTGAGAGCCTAATGTGTTTTCTCTCTTGCTTTTGAATCTTCATGGATGTCTCTTGCCAGCTGTTGTCTGTGATGTTGTCTTCCTTTGTCTTTGTGGTGTAGATCAGTCGGGTCCCTAATAAAGCTACTGTGATTTTTCTCCCTTCTTATGTCTTGTGGATCCCTGCCTGCTGGATAGCTGCCTTGCTCAAAAGAGGAAAATGCTTCCTGTGCCCATTTGTTGCCATGGTTTATTGCCTGGGCTAAAAGGAAGCATCACTTTGTATCCTCTGTATTCCACAGAGATCTTAATGAAGCAACACTTTTATTTATCAATCTTATAAACTCCAAGTCCCATGACTGTTGACTAGATTCTCCTTTAGATGTTGAATAGGAGTGTGATGGGCCAGGGGACAATGGAACAACATACCCTAGGTAGCACATAAAACTATCCCTCTGATCCCCTACTGACTCACCTGCCTTGGATTAATTTGTTAACAATGTTACTTTTATAAGATGCTTCTTTGCCTTTTAGGCCTCCTGATATCTTACCTTAACTATCTTCAACATACTATTTATTTGATAAAAAATACATTGAGTACCACAGCCTGTCAGTTACTGTGCTAGACCTTGGGGTAGTGTTTGAAGAAGCAATCTCGGCTTTTGTCATCTTGTGTCTTGGCAGGAGAGATTACAGCTCCCAAATGCCAGAACATTCCTTGGCGAAACAGCTTACTTTGGCTTCTAACCCCTGCTGCACAACAGATGAACAACAGAAGGTTGTTTGTTAAATGCCAAGATAAGAAGCACCACAGAGTTTAGGGAGCAATTAATTGCTGGAAAGACTAGACTAAGCTCTGTGAAAGAGTTGGGAATCGAGTTGAGACTGAGGAGATGGGAAGACTAGATAACTGGGGATGAATGGAAATGGCCTTCCAAGAAGATTGCATACGGTATGTCCAAGGAGAGAGAGGCATACAAGGAACGATGCTCAGGCGTGTGGAGTCACACTGACTTTGATTTCCATCTCATTTGGTAACTTGTATGGATGTATAACCTTGGGTTGGTTCATTCAGTTTTTTGAGCCTCAGTTTCCTAATCCATACCATGAGGATATCAAGACCTTCTTCAGGAATTTTCAGAAGGACCATAAGAGTACAAGAGTATATAAATGTAGTTAAAGTGCAAAGAATAGTGTTTGGCTCACATACTCAAAAACTGATAGATATTGCCAATTTGGTTGGAGCAGATGATGCGTGTAGGGTGAAGGAAGTACTTATTTTTACATTTCTTTTCTGGAGTTTACCCATTGCTGTTGAGTGGGTGATAATGACTGAGGAACACTCTCTGCTTCATTTCCCACAATGGGAGGGAAAAAAAATCATATGGAAAAATAAAGGAGGGAAATGGACTATTTTCTTGTACTTCTCTCAACTTTTCATCAGATGTGTTGAGCACTTGAATTACCCAGGCTGTTTCTGTTTGTGCACAGGACGTGTTCTGGGCCAGCTGGGGGACAGGGGGGCAATTTTTCTCTTTGGTCTTTCCTTGCCAAGGAAAGCCAGTGAAGAGACTCTTGTACATTGTGAGATGATCTGACCATATCGCTGGTATGTCAGAACACAAAATTGAGTTATTTCACTTTTAAAAACTATTAATACACAGAGCTCATATGTTTCCCCTTCCTCTCATAAAACACCAGCTTCTAAACACTTAGCTTTATTTGTTCCGATTTTGTCTTGTAATTTATTTGTGGCAAAATAAACTTTACTGGCGGATTCAACTTGCTCAATCCTATTGCTAGCTTCTAATCTGTCCCCTTTCAATCAATTTAGACTCCAAATCAATTGTAGTGCTTTATCAACTGCAGCTTCACATTGAACATTCTATTTTACATTGAAAAGACAAAACAGAACAACAGAGTTCTTTCTTTTACACAGGTTTCAAGCAAGTCCTTGTGCAAATCTCACCTGAGTTGCTGTTGGAGCCACAATAAAGCAAAATTAGCAGAACCAGAAATGCTATGTTTGACTTTGTTAGTTCTCAGTGTCTTTTGGTGAAAAGAATGCAAATTCATCCCAGAAAATCTAAGGGAGAAAAACAGTGAAGTGTCAGAGTGGGACATTTAATAGTTGCGATAAAAACAAGGAAAGCCAGAAAGAAACTGAGTGCATGCTGTTAAAAACAAAAGAATACAAAGAAGAACCAGGAAAACTAGAATCATTCAGGAAAATGAACATTCTGCAAATGACACAAATCACTAACCGTTGTTGAAAGGAGAATGGCCCACAAATTCCGGGTGGCGATTCAGCCTTCTTGTCTCAAATGAATGAGGTGAAAGTCATGGGGCCTAAGGGATACATCCTAGGGGGAAGAATCAGACGGAATGATGAATTCCATTCCAGTGACTTTCTTTCATTTTGAATTACTGGCAGATTTAACTGCTCAGATAATGGTTTAATTAAGCAAAGCATCACTGAATTTTTATTTCTTTCCCTTTGTCTTCCTAATATGCCTTAGCCTTTTTCCTGATGTTGAGCACCTGAGCATCATTATATTGTAGCTAATTGATTAAGTGTCTCAGCTTAGCAGAGAGAACTTCGAGGGCATGGAGCATGTCTTGAGCATCATCAAGTTTCCTGTGCCTGGCCCAAGACAGGGCACAAAACAGGTGTTCTGCAAAAGTTCGCTTGGCTAAACACACTTTCGGTCCATTTCTTAGTGTATTCTTTAGACAGGCTGCTTATTTATTTACTTCCTGTGGAATAATACATTATCTATGACATCCAGGAAACAGTTAAAAAGAAAAAAAAAAGGAAATACAAAGCCACTAGACCTCAATTCCCAAGAGGTTTTCCCAGCTAACATGAAGTATTTCATGTGTATGATGAGAAAACCAAAATCAGTCTGGCACCATGGTGAAATAATTGATGCGTTATCACGCTGTGCTTTGCCTGGTAAATCACAGAGGGCTGGGTGAGTTTTTCATGCCCTGCCAGTTTTAAGCTTCTGCCTGACAGCTGTCTTTCAGGCTGCAGCAAGGTGAATGGACTTCAGGGAGACCCAATGAGGCAATCCGGGCGGGTGGTTGGGTGTGAAAATTGGCCTTGCTTTCACTACTTCATAAAATGTTTCTCTGGGCTTAGAACCTGAGATATTTTTATTATCCTAATTTGTTGGAAGGGTGGATTTCTGAGATTTGGAGTCACTTGCAGTGACGGTGACTTGACTGTCCTCATATTCTAGTTATATGGAGACAGCCTACAGAAAAGGGTATAGATTTGAGAATCAGAGACACTTTTTAGGTGTACAGATGTGAGCAAATATTGATGAGTCCATAATCTTTTATTAATAAGAAGTATTTATCACACTTGTTTCACAGAATTTTTGTGAGATTAGAGGTGATATTCTGGAATTCATGAAATCAAAGATATGGAGCAATGGTTCTCAAATGATGCGGTTTTGTTTTCCCTTCCCTCTGGGAGCATTTGGCAATGTCTACAGGCATTTTTCATTGTGACATCTAGAGACAGGTTCTACTGTCACTGTATAGTGAAGAGGCCAGGATGTTGCTAGTATGCTCCAACACATAGGACAGTTCCCCCACAAAGAGGAATTAACCCCGTACAGAATGTCAGTAGTGAGAAACCCTCTCAAAAGCAGGCAGGCTCCTGCCCTGTGTGGAAGATTAATGTGGCCTTGTTTTACTTAAATAACCCCCCATGCAGAAACCTGTAAGCTGACCAATATGCCCCATTTAAAAAGCATTTGGACTTTAATCTATTAAAATTGGGTTAAACTAAGATTTATTTTTTCATATGTTCTGCAATAACTATATTAATTCAAAGAACCACATTCTCCTTCAGTGCAATAACATGACTGATGTCCTTATAAGAAGAGAAGACTAGAAAACAGACACACACAGAGCAGAGACCATGCATAAATAAGAAAGTTAATGAAAACCAAGAAGCCTTGGGTGAGCTATTGGCTTCAGATGGAACCAATCCTGCTGACACCATGACCTTGGACTTAGCCTCCAGAATTGAGAGTCAGTAATTATCCCCACTTTTGAAACCACCATGTTGGTGCTACTTTGTTATGGCTACCCTAGAAAACTACTGTGGGTGTCTTCACAGTGCAGACACCATCCTCTTGACATGTCTTCTGGCTTAACTCATCTCTCCGTTTACTTCTTTACCTCTTCTTTCTTCTCTCTCTCATTCTTTCTTGCACTGGTCTGGTCTCTCCTCATGACACAATAGAGATCAAAGGGGAAACCTTGAGGGAATCTCTGCCCTTTTATCTTCTCTAAATTATTGCCACTCCTGCAGTACCCAATGTCCTAGCATAGTGGTTCTCAAAGTGTAGTTCCCAGTCTAGCAGCATCAGCCTCACCAGGACAATGGTTAGAAATGCCCGGACAGACTCCATCAGAACCTATAGGGATAAGACCTAGAAATGTATGTTTTTGACATGACCTCCTGGAGATTCTGATACACATTCAAGTGTGAGACTCTCATAATAGTGATATCTATTCTCTAAGAATTTTTTGTTCTTAGTACAATCACTTTACCCAAATCTGACTCTTGGAGTCTCTGCCCAGAGTGACACTGAAACACCCTTTAGCTGTTTCACCATGGGAAATCAGCCGTCACTTCACAGATATGGTGTTGGAAAAATCAATTCTCTAATCATCTGCCCACCAAAATGACAGCACTGGTTATATCCTCCCCGGAAATACTTTTTTCTCCAAACTAGTGTTGAAACATCTTTATCCCCAGTTGCAGGGCTAGATATCTCTTTGTGTCATCATCAGGATGTAAGTTCCAAATTTATGAACTTTTAGACAAAAGGAAAAGGAAAAGGAGTTTTCTTAGTCGTTTTAGAGAAACACTAAAATCCTAAATTTGTAAAGCATTTTTTAAAAAAGAGAATGACGGTGAGAGAGAGAGACAGAGACAGAGAGAATCAATTTTTATTGAGTCCTTCACATGGCTTTTGTTGCTCCGACACTCAGCTGTGCACGTGGGTGCTGGGGTTTGAACCCGTGTACTTGCACATGGCAGGCAAGTGCCATAACTGCTGAGCCAACCCTCTAGCGTCTGTAAAGCATTTTTCATCTCTTTTGTCACCCTGAAACATTAGTTTTGTCATCTGCAGAGTAAGGATAATTATATTTAGCTAGTAGGATATTTAAAACAAGCCCATGAATTTGGTTGCCCATCTTACAGGTAGGAAACTGAGGTTCAGAGAATGAACAGGACACAAATGCTTGTCCCTACAAAGAGATAAATTGATCCCTGTTGTCTCTAATAGATAGTACCATTAAAAAACCAAGACTGGACTCATTTGCTTCCACAATGTAGCTCTTAATGTTGAGCAGGAATTGTCCAGCTAGCAAGGGGTCTCGCTGATATGTGTTTGGGAAATGAATTGTGTTTCTTTACCCTTTTATTGCTTATCCGCAGCCTCACTATAAAATAACTAAGATGTGCATGCCCAGGGGACCCTGCTTTCAATTCTTGCATATAAACTTTAAGAACAGAAAATTTAGACATTTTATTCTGGCTCATTAGGGCTAGAGCTGACAAAAATCATGTGAGTTGTGACAAAACAAACTACCAATGGCACCACCATGAGTGTGTGTGGAACCTTGGAAGGTTGGTGACAAGTGCCTGCTGCACATACTGGGGATAAAGGTGCTTTATTAGGGATCACTGTATCCTGAACAAAAGAGCCCGAGGACCATCAGGGAAGTCAGATTGTGTCCACAAGTGGGACAACTCTTTCTACATTTGAGTGTTAAATATTGTCTCATGCAGAAATTCTGCTGATGTTACAAATGATTACTAAAAATTCCCAAGATACATTAGTGTGGAGAATTTTGCAGAACACTGGAAAAATGCTGAAACTTTGATGGAACAGCAGAATGAGAAAGAGTGGAGCTTGTGTGTGTGCATATCTGTGGACTCATATGCATGTGTACACTTTGCCTGGGTCTGTGAGCATGCACCTGTACATGTGCCCATGTATGTGTGTATTCATCTATGTTTGATATTTCTTTTTTCTTGTACCATTTATAATTCCTGCAAGCATTTTGGGAAGAGGATTTTTAATGATGTGTAGGTATGTCAGGTTTTCTTTGAAAAAAAAAAAAAAGACATACATTTCTGGGGACTATAGAAATAGAGATGGAATTTTCCTAGGTTCTCTCAAGAGGAAATAGGTGCCAGGAATTAAGGTATAATTAGAATCTGTTAAAGTACATTCTTGGCAACCACCTATTTGGTGTGCATTTTATGTTGTTTCCCCCCGCATCTCTTTCAAGGTGAGACGATTATTTGCCATCTTTTAACTTTAAATAAATATGTTTTTAAAAGCCTTGTTTTGTTGATATGATGAAATATGAAATAAAGAAATGTAACATCTGAAAATCATATCAACTATGTATGGATTTATGTTTTCTCCCAAGGAGTTTCATTTAACATGGAGATAATATGGTCAGAGAGAAATAAGTTAGGTTATCATTTATGATCAACAAGAATTTATCTCAATATTTTGAAATCATATATTTCTCAACTAGGGTGATGAGGAATGTCACATCAACACCATTTGCATAAAAACACAAAAATCATCCAGAGGGTAAAACACAAAGAAATGGAAAATGTAATAGAAAAGATATAAGGTACAGAAAATCAGCATGGAAATTCCAGCGACATGAAACAGAGGAAAGGAAAGGAAGAAAGCTATCAAGGCAATAAGAGAAGACAATATCTCAGGACTCCTCAAGAGTGGCATATATTTTCAAATAGAGAGGGGACCAGTGAAGGTCCTTCAGAATGAAAGTAGACATTTAGACATGTTGACAAGGACAAGAGAAGTGACAAAAAGTCCAAGAAAGGACAGCAACATAAAATTTAAAGCAAACAAGAAGTTACATCATCCTCCTTACCAGCAGGTACAGCCTTCTGGGTTCTGAGGTTGTTTGAAATTTAAAATTTGATTACCTATAAAATGAGACATGGGACATATAAATTAGTGATCAGGTGTCCTTTTCAAACACTCATGTAAGTTCTCAGAAATCTACCAGCCAGGAGCCTTTTCTGAGAATGTTCTCCAGAAACAGGAAATGGGTAAAATAATTAAAAAACAAAACAAACAAAAAAAAAACTAAAGTAGTGGGAACTAGCAATCAGTGGAAGTAACTCAGGGACTCAGTGAAAATAAAGTGCTAAATCCAATGATAATGAGGTTGGAGATTTACTCTGGGACTCCCACTCCTAAATATATTTCTGTGCTTAATGGAGGGAAGAGGAACTTAGGCAGTGAATGTTGCTTGATCTTTAGGGACATCACCTAATCTGTTTGTCAATTGGATACTGGATAAATTGTGCTATCTATCTTAATTCTGGTGTGCTTTGTGAAAGTATAGTGCACACTAATTGACAGATTATTATTTCATTTACCTTACAATAATGCAATCCTACATTTTATCTTTATGAACCATAATATGATCTATTTTGGAAAAGGATCCATGTGCAGCAGAGAAGAAGGTATATTCTGCTAACTTGGGATGGAAAATTCTATATATGTCTATTAAGTCCATTTGGTTTATGGAGTTATTTAGGCTGGAGATTTCTTTATTGATTTTTTTGTTTTGATGATCTGTCTAAAGTTGACAGTGGAGTGTTGAAGTCTCCCAGTATAATTGTGTTGTGATCAACAAGTGGTTTGATGTCATGAAGTAAATTATTCACGTAGTTGGGTGCATTGTTGTTTGGAGAGTAAATATTAACTATGGTTATTTCTTCCTGTTGAAGGGTTCCTTTTAGTGCTAAGTAGTGGCCTTCTTTATCTCTTCTGATTGACTTATGTTTGAAATTTACTTTGTCGGATGTAAGTATAGCAACACCGGCTTGTTTTCTTGGGCTGTAAACATGGTAGATTTTTTCCATCCTTTCACCCTTAATCTGTGGATGCCTTTGCCTGTTAGATGAGTTTCTTGTAAGCAGCATACGGTTGGATTTTGTTCCTTGATTCAGTCTGCAAGTCTATGTCTTTTGAGTGGTGCATTTAGACCACTCACATTCAGTGTTAAGATAGAAGTGTGTAATTGATTTGTAGTCATTATGTCTTATTTAGCTAGTTCTGTGGTTGCCTTGGTTGGTTATTGCTGGGTGATACTTTCACTGAATTTCTTCATTGTGTGGATTTTGGGTATCAATTGCTTGGTCTTCTGTCTGGAGTGTTTCCTTGAGAATTCTTTGTAGGGCAGGTTTCTGTTGATGAATTCTGCCAGTTTTGTTTTATCATGAAAAGTTCTTACTTCTGCATCAAATTTGAAGTTGAGTTTTTCTGGGTATATAATTCTAGGTTGCATGTTGTGGTCATTTAGACATTGAAAGATGTCATTCCAAGTCCTTCTTGCTTCCAGAGTCTGGGTTGAAAAGTCACAGACAATACTTATTGACTTGCATGTGATTTGGCGTTTCTCCCTTGCTGCTTTTAATGTAGTTTCCTTGGTATACCTGTTGTACATTTGGAATATGATGTGTCTTGGTGAGTTTCTCTTTTGATTAGGCCTGTAATCTTTTGATTAGGTGTCCTGTAAGCTTCCTGGATGAGCATGTCCGATTCTATTTTCATGTGGGAAAAGTTTTCTTTCACGATCTCTTTGAGAATATTCATCATACCATTGGTGTGTGTCTCAATTTCTTCCTGTATTCCAATTACTCTCAGATTGTTCCTTCTCATTTCATCCCAGACATTTTTAAAATTCTGATCATGATCTCTTAATTGTTTTCCTTTTTTTGATGTTGGTGAGCTCTAGCTTGATCAACCTGTCATCATTGTCAGAAGTTCTTTCTTCAATAGCAGAGGTTCTATTTTCTACTGAAGTTAGTCTATTATTGAATTCTTGCATGGTCCCTCTCATGTCATTGACTGCAGATTTTAGGTCTGTAACTTTCTTTTTGAGGGAATCAATTTCTTTTATGATCGAGTCTTTCAACTCTTGAGTTTTCTCAGTTATCCCTTCATTATCTCTTCTTTTAATTTGTTGTTCTTTTTTGTTATCAGCTCATTGATATATTGTTCTAGATTTTCATCCTGGTCCCTGGCCATTGCCCCCTTACTAGGGGAGTTCTGGGATTGATGTGAACCTCTTCGAGTTTGATTCCTCATGTCTGAAGAGATTCCTCTCTCTTATTTGCCAGGTGAACCCTTTGTGGAAGCAATACAAGATTTGGTGGTTCTTTTTCCTGTCAACTGCCTTAAGGACTGTGCTGTTGGATAGGGAAATCTGTCCAGACCCTTACTTGAAATGGGGTTTTGTCAGGAGAGTTGATTTCAAAAGACAGCCCCCTTTACCCTGAACTGTTTGTTACCTTTTCAGATTTCCAACACCTCATGCGCTAGTAGCAAATTGTCAATATGTACAACCAAAGCTTACAATAAACATTAGTAAATTGGTTATTTAGCACAGATTATAATGGACTGTTGAATTCAGCCTGTGTAACTACAGTTAGTAATAATCCATATTTTTGGCCCACCAGTATATTACTATTACATATGTCGGACTTCAAGAACAAATAAGTGTTATTCAGATTAACAATTGCAGCAGTAATAGTTACGCAGCGTTAATAATGGGGGGTTGAAGAGAGTTAATTTGGAGTAAGAAAGGGGGGTAATGCCAGTGAAATTAAGAGAAGAGATTATATAGACCAATTATGTACAGTGAGAAAGTGGAGGAGGTAAAGAATTTGCTGTAGAAAGAAAAAGAAATTGCTAAGAGGAAAAAATTTGAAGAAAAAAAAAGGAAATTTAAAAAATTACTAAATTTAAAATAAAGGAGAAAAGAAAGAAGTAGAAAAGAAAATACAGATCCAAAGGGAAGCTAGGAAAGCTGTGGCCTAATATAGGAAGGGTAAAAGAGTTAATTACTAAGATTTGGGTGATCATTAAAGGGAAGAAGTTATCCCTGTGAATTATGCTCCTCAGGCATAAAATATTTCAAATACTATCTGCACTGAGTAGCATCCTTCTTCTCAAGAATGAGGACAAGGCTAGACAGGATGGATATGAGGGAATAAGAGAGACGATAAATGGGGAAAAAGAGAAAGAAACCTAAAAACAGGGTATCATAACAGGAAGAAATATAATTGTTAATTTTTTCCCTAAAGGAAGAAGAGAAAAAAAATATGGAAGAATAGGGGGGATATCCACCCCTAGAAGTTAACAGGGCAGGGAGAAAAAAACATCTATAATTTTTATATATCGGAGAACCAGTAAACTTTTCCAATTAATACATTGATATATATCTAGGACATGCAAGCAACAGTATAAAAAAAATATCTTACTAGGCAACCCTTGGAAGTATAGTTATTAATAGTGTCTCTGGCCCTTAGTGAAGTTAAGTTTCTTAATAAAACCTTGGAACTAAAACCAGTAAGGGAGACTCTGGGACCTTTGGGAGGAGAAGTTCACTTTGCTTCGGGGTTTTGATGTGACTGTCTCTCAGTCTGTGGTTCCGTGATCTCACAAAGCAGACTGGGGTGTCTTCAGATTCCTGGGATTTCTAGGAAGGGCTTCCAATGAAGAGGATTGATTCTGGAAAGCCCTGAAGTTTGCTGACTTCTCAGGGGAGCTGCAGCCAGAGGGCTTAATGAGCAGGGAGCCTGGCTGATTTCTATTCCCTCTGCTGGGAGAGGCACACACTGTCTCTTGTGGCAAAAGACATGGTCCTCCTGGCTAGCAGGAGTGGACAGGGCAGGGAATTGCTCCCCTTTATTCCGCAAACTGAAGACCTCCTAAGAAGGGTGGAGTCTGGGGCTGACCTAGGCCTTCTTTTCCTGGATGAGACTGAATCCTGTGGTGATTTTCTGGTGCACTTTTCCTAGACTGCTCTAAAAGCCAGAGAGAGCTGTCTCCTGGGGCTCGGAATGGTGGCCCGGCTTTCCCGCCGAGCAGCGGGTTGCGCGGTTCCACTGGGCTCCTAAGCGTGCTGATTCCCAGCTCAGCTCTCTTCCCCCACAGTGTATGGACTCCGTGGGTGGCTGCAGCCGCACTTGCCCCATACTGTCCCGATGTTGTTTTTATAAGGTATGGGCTCAGTTTAGCTCCAAGAGGCAGCCGCGACTGCTCACAGCCCCGCCCTCTGCAGCCTCTCGTGGCCTCGGTCACTGTGGCCCGCAGCCCTCCCTCCAGTGGAATGTCATCCGAAACAATAAAAGTCACACTTCTGCTTCTCTGGCTGGGTGGATAAATTCCCTTTTTTCTCCACGCTCTGTTCAGACCCGCCACTGTCTGCTGGTCCACTCGCTGCCGCAGCAGCCTCGCCCCAGCGGCAGGTAAACAAAGCCGCAGTGGAGCTAAATTTAAAGCACCGCGACTTCTCGGCTGCTGCGGGGAGTGCAGGGTGCTGGAATCCTGCACCACTCCACCGCCAGCCAGCCCCCGGCAGCGCAGGCGAACAGAGACTGCTGTGGCGCTATATTTAAAGCACAGCGGCTTCTCCGTGGGGATGAGATCCGGGCTGCTTGACTCCTCGCCCACTCCTGGCGGCGGCTGCCCGGATGGGAATAATAGAAAACCACTCGTTACTCCCAAGTCTCTTACTCCTCTCTGAGTAAGTTAGGACTGGGGTTTCAAGATGCTACTCCCTCAAACGCATCTCAAAAACCTGGAAATGAACTGGGGATTTTCCGTCCAGTCTCAGAGCCGCTGGGGAAGGCATCTGTCTTCAAGTGGCCACCTTGCCGGACCTCCCACTGTTTCCTACACCCTCACTGCTTGCACTGTCCAAGCCAGTCCTCTCCCGCCTGGTGTCACCCTGCTTCTTCCCTTTGCTTCCTGTAGTCCCTTCACAAGGCAACTGCCAGAGGGATTTACTTAAAATGCAAGCAATCCGAGCTTGACAGCCTCTCCTGGCTTCCTAATTCGAGCAGATGAGGAAGGTAAACTGGTCCGGTGTTGGACAAGACTTTACGCCATTCCTTGCCCTGACCCTCTCCATGTCCTCTCTGGTTCCATCCACTCCCCATCTCGTCTGTCCACACTACTCCGGGAATATCTTGATTGTCTTCAGGTGGGTATGCTCCAGGCCCTGAGCCTTTTTATTTCCTATCTGGAGCAGTCTTCGCCTGAGTAATCACTTCCCCCGCTCCTTCCCGTTCTTGGGAAGCATCACCTTCTGGGGGCCTTCCTTGTTCACCAATGCTGTTTATCATTCCATCCCTCTCTCCCTCACCAGCTTTGTTTTGTTAACTTCATAAAAATTATCTCCACCTGTACTCCTACTGGATCTTTTATCCACTCATTGTCTTTTTCTCTTCTAGCTTCCCCAAAGCCGGAAGCTTCTGTTTGTAGCTGTATCTCAAGAACTAGAATGATGCCTGGTACTTAACAGGTGCTCAGTAAATATTTGTGGAACAAATTAATGGGTACATAGGCCCAAGTAAGATGTTTTCAAGATGAACAGAATATACTTAGAAAGGTAAACAAGTAAAGGTCTGAAAGATACTAGAAATATGATTTCAGGGGGAAGGGGGTACTGGAGATTGAACCCTGGGACACTTTACCGCTGAGCTATGTCTCTAGTCCTTTTTATTTTTATTTTGTGGGAGGGTCTCTCTAGGTTGCCAAGGTTGGCCTTCAGCTTGTGATCCTCCTGCCTCAGCACCCACCTCCCCCACCTCTAGTCACTGAGATTATAGGAATGCACCACTATTCCTGGCTAGAATATGAAACAGCATTTAATTATGTTTACACTTTTAAAATGAACTTCCTTACAAATAGTGTAAAGAAACATGGAAAAATAGAGTTGTGTTTAGTGTCTTTAAAAGTTCAATAAAATTGAGGTTAATTTTACATGGACCCAGAGTTAGCTGAAAATAGATTTTTAAGAGCCAAAAACTTAAAGAATTTTTTTTCTGTGAATAATATTTGTACTTTATTGAAAGGAGATGAGCTCAGTGGGTTCAGTCGCCAAGGAAGAAAAGCTTCCACATCATCTAGAAACTTGTTAGAAATACAAATAATCAGATCCCTCCCCAGTGTGGTCTATAGCAGAAGCTCTGGGGGTTTCTCCTTTGCATTCCTGGAACACACACACACACACACACACACACACACACACCATCATCATCATCACCACTACCACTTTCATCATCGTCATTTGCATCATCAGACCAGATTCAGTGACCACTGTACCTTATTTGACACCCATTGTCCTCTGTCTCTTGTACGAAGTAGTACTTTCTCCATCTTAAAACACCACACAAAATTTTGGAGAACCCTCCCTTGAACTCTTCCCCTCTATTCACTGCTCTACTCCCGCTTTCCTTTGACAGCAGAACTCTAAATACGTCTATATAAACAACCTTTGTCTTTGTTTTGAACCCAAAACATCAAACCTTTCCTGATGCCACTCCACTAAAACTGCTTTTGCCAAGGTCAAGTCACTCTGCTAAATCCCCAAGCCACGTTCACTGCTCACCTTCTCTGACCTGTCAGGAGCATCTGACAGCTTATCACACTTCCTCTCTCAATGAGCTTTTTTTTGCAAGATTTCAGGTCAGCACCTTGTCTTGATTTTCCATCACAGTCTCCTTTGCTAGGATCTTTTCATCTATTCAAGTTCTAAATATGTCCTTCTTCTATTTATGCCTTTTCCTATCTGGTGTTATCTAGTACCATGGCTTTAAATGCCACCTATATGCTGATGACACCCACATTTTTATCTGTAGATCCTACTTGTATCCTAAATTCTAATGTCCAAATCGAGAGCCAAATGCCTACTGTCTATATCTATTTTGATGATTACTAGGTGTCTGGAATTGAATATCTGCACAGGCCCTCCCAGATCTGCTCCTGTGTACTTTTACCTCTTTTAGTCAATGAAACCTCATCCTTGAATTATATTTGGCTGCTTTTTTCTCTCTTATGCCACATCAAGGTGACATCAAATCCTGTTGACTCTGCTTGCAAAACACATTTAGAATTTGACTAATTAACACCCCCTCTACTGCTTCTGTTAGGCAGGTTAGTTAGCCATGAGCAGGTGGGTAGAGGAAGAGGACAATGAAGGACAGACACAAATGCACCAAGAAAAATCCATGAGTCCTAAAACTGAAACAGCAGGGAACCTTATCTAAACAAGCTAATGCCTTCCCCAAGCTGTGGAGAATTATCACCCCTTGAGGGAGTTGTTACTTAAAATGCTGGGGACCTTAACTGAAACTGATAGCATCAGAGAAATGGGGTCTGGTATATCAAGACTACCCCCTAGCATTATGATTTCCAAAAAAAGTCATCATCATCTCTTGCACTCAGTTACTGGAAAATTGCCTTACTACCAAACCTATGTCACACCACCCAATCAGCCTGTCGACCAGAATATTGAGACCCTCACAAAGAGCATCTATCCAAGCACCGATTACAGGTGTTTTAGTCATCCTTCTTATTGCTGTGACCAAAAGACCTGACAAGAATAATTTTAGGGAGGAAATGTTTATTTTGTGGCTCATGGTTTCAGAGGTCTTGGTCCATAGAAGGCCAGTTCCAGTCCTTGGGACTTGGGGTGAGGCATCCTGGTGGAAGAGTGTGGTGGAAGGAAATCCGTCAAGGCATGGCTCCAGGAAGCAGAGAGAGACTCCACTCACCAAATGCAAAATATATGCCCCAAGGGCATCCCCCAGTGACTATCCTTCTCTAGCCACACCCCACCTGCCTTCAGTTGCCAGTTAATCCCTATCAAGAGTCCAAGTCACTGAGTTAAGGTTCTCATAACCCAATCATTTCACCTTAGCCTTCCTGCATTGTCTCACACAGCTTTTGGGGGACACCTTTCATCCAAACCATAACAAAAGGGACAGGTAAATTGAGGCTAAAATAAGACATTCAATTTCATCAAAACTCCAACCCGGTGAGCACCATGCAGGCCTCTTTTTGAGGCCATCCCTACAGTTCCTATGCCGCATGTTACCCTCACTTCTTTCTCTATCAAACTTTTGCTTATTACTCTGTGTTCTGCTCAAATTCTTTCCAGCAGAGTCACAAGAACTGGAGCCCAAGGGCTGCCCAGGTTCAGCCTGAAGGCCCCCAGCCCCACAGCACCACCATCTTGGGCCAGGGAACCATCGCATTAAGCCTGGGGTATGTCAAAGTCCCCTACCTGGCTTTTTCTCCTGTCTCAGAGTTCATTCTCAGCACAGCTCTGGACTGGTCCTGCCCAACGTAGTCAAATCTCACTGTTCCTATACTCAAATCCTTTAGTGAGTTCCCCTTTACCTCAGAGTGCCAGACAGAGCCCTTAAAGTGATAGTAAAAGTTCTTCCTATCCGCTCTCAGTCACCTTTTCGATCTAAAGCGCAGCTCCAGTTCACTCCTCCTCATTTGTTACATTATCCGCTTACCTTTTTCTTAAACCCTCCGGGTATGTGTCCCCCTCGGCACCTGGCTCTGCACTTACTGCTTCCTTGCCTTAACTGTTTCCCCCTGGGGATCCACATGGCTCCTTTCCTCCTGTCCTCTAAGTCTTTACTCAAAGGTTACAATTCCAGGGATACTTCATCTAGCATTTTAAATCTCTCCAGTGTAGTTTCGTTCTCCTTTTCATTTATTTTATTTTTTTCTCCTTAACATTCAACACTAGATCACATATGGTCTATTGTGTTATTTGTATTATTTATTGTCTTTCTTACACTGTAGAATTTAAGCTCTATGAAGGCAGAAGTCAAGTGTTTCTTTTGCTCTCTTCTAGCATTGGAACATGGTAAGCATTCATATGTATGTGTCAAAAATTGATCATACATATGAATGCTTACCATGTTCCAAGCAAAAAAATGAAAAAACAGATCTCTTACTGTTAAAAACAGTATTTGAACTCACCCATTGTCCTATGGTATAATATAACTTTCATGCACTTTTAATCGAGAAGAATTTAGGTATTTTTGTTGCAATGTTATTAAAGCCTACCCCTCCAGCTTGGTTGATACCACATGAGGACTGGAATTGAGTCTGTTTTGTTCATACTTGTCCATGATCATCACTAGGTGAAGGAACCAAAGCACTTGCTTGGGACACAAAAATTTAATTGGGGTGAGTGATGATAGCAGGGGTAGGGAAACCCAAAGGACAAGTAATCAATATAAATAAAACATTTTAATGAAATACTCCTAAAAAGTCAAAATTAATGCAAAAATCTTGATGAGCCACATATCAAAATTTTAAATAAAGAGATCAGTATTACCAACTTTTTTTATCTCCATTTCCAAAAAGGCTCTCTGGTACCTGAGAACCATTTGTTGAGTGAAGGAAGGAAGGAAGGAAGGGTAGCAAAGTTGTGGTGGGGTACGGGATCCTCTGTTTTGCTTTGTCTTGAAAGACTAGAGCAACCAACACATCCTGTGGGTTAGGCATTGATCACAGTGCTTTGTACGTGTAATCATCTGTTTAAAGCTTCTGAAAATCCTATAGTTATCATCATCTCCATTTTACAGATGCAGAAATTGAGGTATAGAAGATAAAGTAAAGTACTTGCATGTGTTTATGTGCTAGAAAGCATCAGAGCTGGGTTTGACAGTGGCTTTCTCTGATCTTGGGTGCACAGAAGGAAGTACGATGAGTCAGCAAGGCAACAGGAGCCATTCCAGAAAAAGAGAATCGGAGCAAATTCCTGTTACTATTACAGAGCAAGTTCACACGGACATCAAAATAAATCATGAAAACATAGGAGAAAACAGATGTTACGAACCAAACACTAGGCTGGAGAAACTAATGTGGAATTATTTTATGAAACACGTTAAACATATGGAACAAGTTACAAAGCTGGGCTATTATAGGCTTTTTTTTTTTATCATTGGCTTCAAGAATCAGGGTATATTATAGGAGAAAGGAAAATGATGGAAAGAAATTATTCTGTGCTCTGTAGTAGCAGACAGAGGTTGCTCCAAAAATTTTCTTATTATAAACCTTAGACCACCTTTTCCAAGGAGAACTTATTCATGGTATCCTTCTGGGAATGTTAGCAGCCCAGAGTAGTCCAGATAGTTTTGCATATAAATGTTGGATTCACTTGCTGGAGACCACAGGTGGAGATCACTTGCTGGAGATTATTTGCAAGTCTATTCATAGCAAATGCCATTGACCTTAGCCACACTAATTCGGAATATATGCTACAGAGACTGTTGAGGTTTATTATCCACTGGAAGATGTATCACTCAAAATGTGTAAGCAACTTTTCAGGGAATAACATTAACTGGTTTAATCAAATATAATCTCTCTACACTCTCTAGCAGCAAGGTGTTCCCTTGCTTTGTGTGGAATAGTGAAATCTGTTTGCATTTCATGAATGCTTATGATAACATCTGTAAATATCTTTTAGAAGCATGTTAGGGGTCAATGAATGAAAGAGGGCTTTCCTCAAATTGAAAACTATTTGAATGGTAATATAGATTCGAATCCCAGACCTCCAGGCTTAAAAAAAATTATCCCTCTCCTCTCTCCAAAGTTTCCAGAAGAATATTCAACAGGGACTCTGGAGCAGTAGGTCTATACTGCTGAAAGAAAGAAAGCATGGAAGGGAGGGAGGGGGAGAGAAAAAAAGGGAAGGGAATAACAAAGAAAATAAGAACAAAAAAGAAAATTCATATTCTAAATATGTGGAAGAAGTCAGATTTTCTTTACTCCCCTTTTACATATATATGAATTTCTGTGACCCTCTGAACTCCCAGAGAGAACGACACTCCCTTCCTTACGGGACCTTGTGAATGCTTATCCACAGCAACTGTTTTGTTCCATGTGTTCTTAAGAAGTGGAAACTCAGCTCTTGTTGACTTTTAATGTATGCCTGGAATGATCCCCATCTTAAATCACTGAATGTTCCAGTGGAAATAAAGGAGACATTTTAAAGTGGTAGTTGTAAAAGAAGAGAATAAACCCAAAGCACCATTTTTCAATGCAAGGTGTAAATGAATTTGGCACCTCTCAACAGAGAGATGGGAATCAGGAAAGGCTGGAACAAAGCTTCTTTGATATTTCTTCACTTAAGAATATCCCTCTGAGAGAAAGCATTGGATTAGTAATAGTGGTTCTGTTAGACAACATAACAATGAATTAGTCTAAAGTTAGTCTTACAGAGGTCTGAAGACATGTGCTTGGTAAACTCACTAAAGTCACTCTGCTATAAATTATCCATGTGACTTTGGCTAGGACATGCCATTTTTCTGGACCTTGGGCTGTTTGGTGTTTTTTTTCTTTTCTTTTACTATAGTTATTTTTTTTACCATATATTTAAGAAGATATTAGCTTGTGGATATAATTTCATTCATTTATTCACTGAACAAATAAATGTATCTGATCATCTACTTTTGTGCCAGGCTGTGGATCAGATGCCAATTATTCAGTGTCAAACAAGACCAGACTGGCCTTGGAGTGTTAAAGTCTAACAGGAAAAGAGATCCACTAATCAAAAGCCATAAAAACAAAAGAAAAATTATAAATATGATAATTTGAAAGGGGAGAACTTCTCTGAGCTATGTAAGCATTTAAAAAGGGGGATTGAGCTAGTTTACCAAGGGTATTGTATTTTATGCAAGGGATAATTTAGAAAAATAAAATGTTTATGACCATATTTTTTTTCCATACAAATGTTGCTCATATTGTCTCACAGGAGAAATGTTATGTTCTTATTCATGATAGGGGGGAAAAGGTTTTTATAGGTGCTTATATTAGAACTTCTTGTAGGTAGAAACACAATTTTCTTAGGAAAAGCCAAGCTTTGAAGGCCTAAGTATGGGTGGAACTCCTTTTGATGGAGAAAATGAGGCATATTTGTACATGGTTTGGATTTGGAGGAGAGCGGTTTAGGTAGTGGGCAAAAAGACAGAGAGAGACAGAGGCAAAGTGAGATGTGCCCTGTTACGATTCTAGTCTAAAGCTATGAAACTCCCACACACCCTTTTTATGTGTTGGGGGTGTGGTGGGGTAATATGGATTACTATAATAGCATGACATTGGATTTAAGGTTAAGTTCAATGAAATTTCTGTGGGGCAAATGGTTCCAGCAAATACCTAAGTGACAGTACAATTTAAATTATATGCTACATGAAGTGGAAGAGTGCCAAAGAGGAAATTGGTCTTGCTTATTTTAGTGACTAGAATGGTATTCAGTGTCTCTGATGACTATTCAAATGCTGTCATTCTCACCTCGAAGCGGTCTTCAGTGCCACCTCCAACAATAGCATTTTCTCTTATGTGCACACTTCTTTCCATATTCACTGGTAGAAGTCTGCTTTCTTATTAAGTATTTATATACTTGGAAGCAAGGGGATTTAACACCTCTGGGACCAACCCTATGGAGTGTGGGAATACATGAAAAAATGTGTCCCCAGTTGATCCTCAGGTAGACGCATCTAAGGGGCATTAATATACTTTCATAAAGTCCCCAGCAAGACCAAGTCCCAGGTGTTCATTGCAGTGACCTTGAAAATTAGCTTTTTCCTCATTCTTAATTATCCTAATTCCCTTTCTCTTGATCCTTTGAATGACTACTCCAACTAAGTACCTACATTCAAGTCCTCATCTCAGAATCTGCTTTGGGTTGGGGGCAGATGTCAGGTAGACAAAAGATGACAAATTTTCAGATCTGTGCTTATTTGAACAGAAGCAATATGGATACAGCTTCCTATCATCCTTTCATCCTAGAATTTATTTAGTACTTTGGAATTCATAAATTTATGTTATTATTTCATTTCATCCTTGAAATTGTGAGAATAAGAATTATTATTTTAAAATTTTTTTAAGAGAGAGGAAGAGAGGAGAGAGAGAGAGAGAGAGAGAGAGTGGGGGGAGAGAGAATTAATTTTAATTTTTCATCTGGCATTTGCTTTGTGAACACTTAATCGTGTATGTGGTGCTGGGGTTCAAACTTCAAACCCAGGCCCTTGATCATGCCTGGCAAGTGCTCCAACTGTTGAACCACCACTTCAGCCCCAGAATAAGAATTACTAGTCCCACTGTGCAGATGGAGGAATTAAGGCTCAAGGTGAGGAAGTGACAAGTGACTTGTGCAATGTCTCATGTGAGCTGACACATGGAGCTAAAATTAGTTGTTCCATGCAATTTAGCTTTCACGGAATGCCTATTGCATGCTAGCCTTGGCTTGCCACAGGAACACATTGTTCCTTTCCTCCTGGGCCCTCTTTCCTTGTTATAGGATCACTTCTCTACTTGGTCTGCTGTAGTCCTGATCCTAAAGAAGTAGCATACTAAGCTCTAACGACCCTAGTCCTGAGAGGACTGGCTGTTAAGACAAGGTGCTGCTTCCTTATTGGCCCGGACGGGCAGAGGCCCAATCTCTTCCTCCTGTACCTTAGTAGTGACATCACCTCGGCCTTTTTTTTTTTCCACTCTTTACTTTTTAGGCTCTGACAGCTGAAGATCCAAGGGCCAAAAAATCTAAAATGACACTTAATCAAAAACAATTTTCTGGCTGGTTTTCATCCCTCAAATAGACATAATGCTAATAGGTTGTGATTAAAATTAAATTACATATAGAATTATCTCAGGGCTGGGTAGGTCTTGCACCACTCTTGAGTGTTTTGAAGTACATTGACTGTTACATAGACTATGAGTGGATATTAAATTATTCTTCACTTACACAAAGAGAATGATCAAGTACAAATGTTTTGATTTCTGAAAATGATCCATAACTGTCACAACATAAGTAAATGACACTCATTTAGATGAAAAATACTGAATTACCAACCCACAAAGTAATATTCATACCTTCATACCCCTTTGAAGAATTGAGAAATAAGAAAGATGAAAATCAAGTCACTAATACAATCTGTATTATTTTGCTAACTGAGAAGATAGGACAAATGCTAAAGATGCATATCCGATTATCTACCCAATGTTACATAACACAGCACAAACATAAGAACTGTCTGTCATTGACCATTTATTTTTGAAATTTATTTTAAAATAGGCTCTGCAAGTTCATCAGCCAAAACAGCATTTTTGTTTCAGGCCCCAACAAGATTTAAGAGTAAAAATATTTTAAGTTAAGAATTATGTCTTTGAAGTACTCATCTCCTTTATACATAATTTTGAGACTCTGAAAAACTACCTTCCTACAGGACCAGTGTTCTTGCTGATAACTTTCCCAAATTTAAAGCTGATAATATTTATTTTACAAAGTTCATATTTATGACTTTCCATAAAGTTTTTCTTTCAATAGCAAAAACCAAAGCAAAACCACAAAAAGAAAACAAAAGCTGTAGTAGTTCATAATTCTTTATGCTGCTATCTTATTTCAGAGTGTCACCATAGTATGGAATTTTATATAAAAAAGAAAGTAAATGATCAAATAATATGCAATATATATAACTGTAATTATAAAACTATACATGATATATACAACTGTATTTATATACCTATAAAATGATATATGCATAGCCATTTATCAAGAATTAGGCACACACTGTACATACTCAATTATTTTAACCTGAATTCCCTTGAAAACTGAGATAAGGACAGGCTGAAGTGCTTTATTGGGAAGAGAATCCCAAAATGACTAAAGTAAGGGGAAGGGAAATGAGAGAGAGGAAGTGGGAAGCAAATGCAAGACACTGTATTTCCATGCCAAACATGGCTTCACAAAGAGACATGGCCATTTCATCAGCTATGCCTCCACTTGGTCCATGTGATCTTGTTGGGACAGCATGACAAAATTCTGTGCCCAAAACAACCCATGTGGAAGAAGTAAGTTGACCTTTACTTGCCAATTCTCTTTCATCTTCTGCTTCCTATGTGCCAAAGTTTGCTCTTGGAAGTTGGTTCCCCCATACTTAAGATTTTTATATCTCCTGGTCTCAGCAGCTTTGGGGACAATAGATCCTATTTTATGTGGTATGTGCTTCTGGAATCTACATTTGAAAACAGTGGGAGAAACCAGGGATTCCAGAAATGTTGCTTGTTTGACCCCTACTATGAAATCATGCAATAGATGCTCAGTAGGGTCTTAGGTCTAGTGGCAGAGATGGAGGAAGTTGCTGAGGATCTGAGAAAAGGTGGGGCTAAGAGAATATAGACAGGACCGGAAGATGTGTCCAACGCAATGCAAATAAATATATCCAGACACAGCAGTAGTATCATGATAATATACAGGACATCCTTGAATTTCTAACTTAAAGGAGGAAAAGAGCTATGTATAAGTGCATATAGAACAGAATATAAATATATGCTTAGCTTTGGTTTTAGTTATATGATGAGAACCAACTGAAAGTCTAAAAACAGAATAATAAAGATGTGCTTAAAAGACCTAACTTGGGAAGTTAAAGAAAGCTATATTTATACCCTTTTTTATGCCCTTAGATTAACCACTGGCAGTAAAATCATGCTTTTCTGGAAATTGATAGGATGATCTTCCTCAAAATGCCAAGAATAAAATGCTTAGGAAGAGATGCCTTCCCAGAGGATAAAAAAGAGATATTTGGATTTCAAAGGACTTCCCTCCAGGTTGCCTATTGGGTAAATAAAAGAACTGAGGAGGCAATAATGCAAGTGGAGAAGCTGAATCAATAAACTTGAAATCCAGAAAACCATCATATGGATAATAGTCTTTTGGATAAACAAGACTGAGAATAGCAAGTGCTAAATCTTATGATTTTCTTATAATCTAACATTTCCTAGACACTATACAGATCTATATAGGAATTGCATGTATGCTAGATATCAATAACATAAGGATTAGCATAAAATTGTTAGGTCAATATACTTAAAAACACAAAGTTATATGTAATAAAATGTTAAAAGTAATTTTATTTTAAGAATAGGGGGAAATTAACTTTGAGATGGAGTTTGCAAGTGTCCCCAAGAATTTCATATGGAGAGTAGAAGAATTCTTTGGGAGAGTGATGAAACTCTTCAACAAATAAAAAATCTTTTCAGCAGATCTTCAGTTGTGTGGCCTTCTAGAATGATCCAATCATTTCTACACTAATTGGTTATATTCTAATTGCAGATCATATGTTTTAATTTGTTGATGTAGATCCAGAATAAATAAATTTGAAAAGGCTGTTTAAGACAGACAGAGGTTGTCCTGTAGAAATGAAGCCTCTATACCTTTAGTAATAGATTAGGGGTTTTTCAAAATGTTTTAAATATCAGGAAATAAGCTAGAGCTGGTGGTACTCACCAGCAATCACAGCTGTGTGGAAGACTGAGGCAGCAGGATTGCATGTTCAAGGCCAGCCTGGGCAACATAGCTAGACCCTTTTACAAAATAAAATTTAAAAAGGGTTGAGATGTTACTCAGCTGTAGAATGGCCCTGGGTTCAATTTCTAATATCGAAAAGAAAAAAGTCAGGAAATATTTCACGAAATTCCAGTCTTTTAAAAAAATTTGAGATCTGGCCATACTAGGCACCCAGTCCTTCAAGGAAACCACTGGCTGGAGGTGAGTGGCCAGTGCACCTTCAATAGATTACTCTTTAGTCACTTTATTTTCACCATTATTTAATATCGAATTAAATCCTTTCCAATAACTAGTGTCTTATAGCAATTACTTTTGTTACTGCTGTTCTATCCAAATAACCATCCTTACTAAAATTATTCCAGAGAGTTGTTACCTAACCCTTCATTTTTTAACATCCTGTTAGCATTTTAACTTTGGTTCCACTATATTTTGGTTTTATTTGGCTACCGTTATGTGTTCCTTGTTTCTGTCTCTTGCCATGTCTGCAGCTCAAGCCCTGATGCTGGCACCATATTGTGGTGTTTTGCCAATGCTTTCTTGGGACATTTCCTACCCACTCCAATTAGGGGTTTGGCTTTCTTTTGCTGCCTGGTTACTAAAAGCTAACTCCAGTCTTACAGTTCAAGGGACCTGATAATATCTGAGGCCCATGTAACTAATTGAATATGACAGGCTTCTTACTTTTAATGTGCCTATGGCTGATTGACTGTGTGACTGGCTCCAATTTTCCATACCAATGTAGACAATGAATACTTCCTACATTGACCCTGGACTTGACCCTGTATTTTACTTGGGCCAATGTGACCATTACAAGTCAATGCAGAGGCTTTAAAATATGCTTATAGATTTCTATTTCCTCTATTCTCTTGGATTACCTTGAAATCATCCTCAAGGAAAGCTGAGGACATGTCTGCTGAAGGAATATCAAAGATATATGCAAGTGAGTGACACAACAAGAAGAACTTAATTGTCCCAGCTGAAGTTGTCATCTACCAGCCTACTGTCAACTCACCCTATGTTAAAGAATCCAGCCAACATCTTCAGTCACCTACCTAACAAGTAATTTATTACTTGAATGAGCCCAGGTGAGACCAGAATTATCATACTGAGCCATCACATGCTGAATGGTAATAAATACCTACTATTTAGGGTCCCTGAGTTTTAGAGTAGATGTGTTACATAGCAATGGCTAATTGGCACAATTTCCCTATTAGTGAGATTTTTATTCTATTTGTATTTTTCTCATGAAAAGTGAGCCAGTAAGGAAGTGCTCAAGTAGTTACACACTTAACAATTGTAACAAGAAAATATTCTACTATTTTCAAGTTGCCCACAAGTGAAAGAAAAAAAGAAAGAAAGAGAGAAAAAAGAAAGAAAGTAAGGAAGGAAGGAAGGAAAAACACCAGAAAATAATTGAAGGGTTGCTTTGGGATAGGTTGTTTTGATTTTGGAGAATATAAATATGTCTCATTTAAAAATTGAATGTGTTCTGGGGACATTCAAACCCAATGTTTGTGTTGTAAGCACGTTCCAAACCCATTTCCACATAGGTAAGAGGATCTTGGGCTGGTATGAAGAAAATATTTCCGACAAACCATTGCATTTACTGTTATTTTGAGGTCTCTGTGCAGAAATGTGAGTGGAAATAAGTGCATTAGGGGACCTCAGAAGGTTTGGCAGTGCATTTTAGATGCTTATCTGAGCCACACGAGTTAGGAATCTGGGATGGAAATCTCCTAAGAATAACCATTCTCACGAAATTTCCAACCCCTCTTGTTTTTGGCAGAACTTAAAATTCCGTGGAAATGGCTCATGTCGCAAGACTTCTGTGTGGTGCTGGCCAGCACCAGGAAGGAAAGTGGCCCAGGAAAGGAAAACCAAACCAATGTGGCTGCATGTTTTCACGCCTTTGAAAAGGTCTGGGTTTGGCTCAAACCAGAAAAGAGCACTTGGGGTTTTTATTTTGTGCCAGCTTTTTCAAATACCATTCACCTGACTCATGGAGTTTTGAACATCAGGAGGAAAAAAGGGAGTGAATAAATTTTGAATATTCTTGATGTTCAAACATAATTTTGAATGAGCTTTCTTGTTGGGAGACAGAACACGATGCCACTGGGGCAAAACGTACTCATGCACCCCTCACTAGGAGTCAGAGGGGAGGGTCACGTGTTTGTCATCCACTCTTTATGTACTAGTGCTGTGGGTAATGCCAAGGTGTTCCAGACCAATTCTTCTCTTTAGACAGCTCACAGAGCCAAGTAAGAGGAATTAACCTGGACCAAATTTTCTTGCTCTTTCCAAAATTCTGCTGGCACTTGAGAGCCTGTAAATGCCTGTTTGTCTTTTTCAGAATAATTTTGCCATTGCGCTAATCTCACAATTGTATACGTGATTCCGTTGCCTGGAATGTCCTACCATCTGTTGTCTGCTTGGCAAACTCCAATTTCTACCCCAAACCCAGCTTAGATATCACCTTTATTCTTGCCAAACATAATTAATTGCTCCCTCATCTTTGCTACCTCTTCACTTTGTACATATTTATATTATTGTATGTAACATACAAAATGGTGTTCTTAGCACAGTGCTTAAGGCATTGTAGACACTTGATAAACATAAGGATTGCATAAGACACCACTATAAAAGCTTTTTCTTTTTTTTTTTAACATCTGAGCCCTCAATCCACATTAAACTCATCCTTATCTCTCAAGCCCATTCTAATCAAACATTTGTCATAACCAGAGTGATTTTGTCCCAGCAGCTTCCACACACCTTCTCAATCCTCTGGGTCACTGTGTCCTTCTTCTCATGTACAACTGTCAAAGGTCAACAAATGCACCTGCCTTCATACTTTTCCACCAACTGGTGTAATTCTTAGGTGCTAATTTAAAGGGAACTTAAATCCTGTACTCTGGCACCGTTTAGAGAACTCAATTACTTAATGGCTAATGTTATGGTAGTATTTGAAACTGATGCACAAAAACTCTTCTCCCATGAAATTTTAACAAGATGAGGATAATATGATTGTGTTTTTTTTTTATTTCCAGTTTTCCAGTAGCTGGATACTTCATCAGATTACAACATGAGCTGGCTCTAAGGAAGCAGAGGTTCAGGGTTCACTTCTCTGGTCTGGTCCAATTAACATGGTTGTTTCTCACATTCTCTTTTCATTCCCCTCAATCTCAGCCAAGTTTCCAACAAATTAGTGCACTTCAGCAAAGGGGTGTCCAGAAAAGAGCACAAGAAGGGCTTAGTGAAATTTCACTCATTTCTGCAAAACCAAGTTGAAAGCTTATGTGCTATTGCTGTGTATGCATGTGTATGTGTGTGTGTATGCACACACACACACACACACACACACACACATTACACAGAAAGGTCATTCTTTGTATATGCATAAAACTAAATGTCTGTCTATCTATCTCTTATACAATTTGAAAAGCATTCGTTGTTTCAGTCAGATGGAAAGATTATGTTACTTGAACACTCGTGTTTAATGTGTATTATCACATTTATTGCCATATCAAAACCAGATGTCTCAAATTCAGGCTAGAAATTCCATAGTACAGATTGTATTACCTCAGGGTCACCCTACCACCTAATGCTCACTGCTCAGCTGCATTTTGTTAGGGCTTTAATAGGGCAATAATGTGTTTCCACAAGTTCTAGTCTGGTATTAGATGACATGTGGGCTAATTTTGGTGGGTTGAGCAGACTAGTAGGGGGTTATACAAACCAGCGCAATTTGCTTTTCCAACAATAAGAAAATATGTTAAGAACTATCGCTAATAGAATCTCTCTCTCTCTCTTTCTTTTGCATGCTTGTGCTGTCTTTCTCTCCTTTTCTTCTTTCTTCTCTCTCCCTTTCATTCTTCTCTTTCACTGCTTTAAGTTTGTTGTTATTCTTACTATACCAAAATATCCCTCAACCTTCTTCTAGAAGCAAAATTTACCTTTAATTACCATTTTTAAAAATCTCAGCAAAAGCAACTTGAAACCTTTCTCTTATTTATTTTTTTACATTGCTTTTGTATTGACAAAATTGAAACAAGCAAGTTCAGAAAATTTTAAAAATTAAAACCAATGCAATTTAGATAAGGTTAAGAAAAAGAAAGAAAGGAAAGCCTGTGTGGAATGTAGCCGATGATTCATCTGTTTGCATTAATAGTTTCCAGCAATGGTACTACAGACACAGAAAGTCTGTTTGCCACTGCACTTAACAAGCACATGAGCTTAAAAATAAACTTTGACAATGTAGATCTCTTTGTCCTTTCAGGAATGGAAAGCATTATGTACTTCAAAGCACACTAAGCCTGATTTGAAAATATAGTTGGGATTTTGTTACTGTGACAATTGGGAGGGTCTTTAGATTGCACATAGCACATGGATGCTTTTGTGTGTAAATAGTACTTAAGCCAACAAACTAGTGAGAATAAATGAGCTAGCAACTTTGATATGCTCATTCATAAGGAAGAAACTTCTGTCTTTTAAGTTCTCTGGTACAACTGGGACATGATTCTTCATTTTAATCAGGGAATTTCCTCCTGAACTAAAATGCAAAAACAGAGGATTTCACTTGCATACAGCAGCGCTTGTTCATTTAGAGTGTTTTTGGACAGGAAATTGATCTACAGGGTAACATTCACACAAAAAAGGAAACAGTATGGGACGATGGCTTGTTAGTACAAGTGACTCTGTTTTGGAAATTACGGACAAGAAGCCTTGGAGGAAGAACGGCATTAAAGATCAAAAGCATGATGACTCCTGATGAAAACATCACCAAATGATGAACCCACGAACAAAAAGGAGCTTCTACTGTAAGTCTCTTTGCAATAACCAAGTATCTTATTTGTTTTCACAATTTCTCGAGTATGCTGGGTAGATTTCCAAGAAAGAATTTGATGTAGAGTCTTCATTATAGACAAGTCTATAATTAAACTCATTGGGTGGTTCCAACGGGGGGTTGGTTACTGGAATTTTTTCCATGACTTTGCAACACTGAAATAATTGCATGTTAATTTTATATGGTAGGCATGTTATATCAGGCTTTTATTGTGGGATGTATTACTTCTGGCAATGTAAAATTGATCAACATATGTATCTATAAATTCCATTGCATTTGGATTCTCATAATTTAAATGACATTTACTTCATTTTTTGTTGTGGTTAATCCTGTAATCAAGATGCTCATGTATAGGTTCACACATATTATTTGTAATTTGGAGCGAATATTAGCTACTTCCTGAGTGAGTCTTATTTCCATGGTAGGGAAGAGATGGCTTAGAATCTTGGCAGTGGGGGAAGTGAAGTTATGATAGCCAAAACTAAATCTCTGGTTTTGTGGGGTTTTCTTAGCATTACCATAGTTTATTTGATAAGTAATCTTGCTTGAAAATTATTTAAGTATCTCTGAATGAATAAGAGTTTTCACCTCAGAGGACTATTGTTGTGGTCTTAGAACAAGACCAATCAAAACAATAACCATGTAAATATTAAATATAGCAAAGCCCATTTTTTAGTGTCTGGCATATAGTACACACTTGATATTTGTTGAATGTTGAATAAATTCTGGTGTTGGATAATAGATCAGTTATCAGGATTGCATAATCATCATCATTTTATATCAGGATTTTACATTTTGAACTTATCCATGAGTGTGATTGAATTGTGTGTAACAAAATATTATATCCTGTTGGGGTTATATTGTATTGCTTTCTTTAATAAGGAATCTCTTTAAAAATCAAATTGCCACATAATTGCTATTCTTGATTTTTTTTTTTGAAATGTAAAAGAGTTTGTTCAACTTACTATTTGAAAAAGTATCACAAAGCTTTTGGAGCAACATGGCATCTAAACATTTAGGTATCAAATTGTCACCACTTAGTATGTAAGGTCTTGGTGGTGTTAGTTTATGGCACCGGAACTTGAAACCAGTACTTGTGGAGTCCTCTTTGCTGAGGGTTGGTAGGTAGGCCAAGACTGGCCAAGTCCTCCACAAAAAGAATGTCTTTAATTGTAATGGGCATGCAAATAAGGTGAGATCTGAGTGGAGGAAAAGACTCTTGGAGTCAACTTGAGTCAAATTGAGTGTTTCCAGAGTGACACAAGAAAGGAATCTAGTGGGAGAGATCTGGAGAGATTAGGGAAACTCATTAGTTATGCTACTTCCATCTTTATGAGGCCTCATAACACTGTTTTAGTACTTTAATGCTTTCTAGACTTGGTAGAGACTTGGTGTCTTTAACTGCATGCATTTCTTTCTGCTTCCACTAGTAGGAAATAAGAATGCTGAACATATAATTGCACCTGTTTAGAAATGGCGGTGGAGTCCTTTGGGTAGGAAATGATGGGAGCTGTAGCTAAGCAACATTTATCATTAAAATAGAATGCTTTTGGATAATTACGTATAACTTCTGGATAAACAAAGAATATCTTGTATAACATCATATATAAAAATGGATAAGCTTAAACTATCCCTTTAACAGTCTAATTTCATCTTCTACTTAGAGGCATATTTTACATTTAATGTTTCCAGACAGATCGATTAGAATATAACTCTACTTGGAGTAAGAGTGTTCATAAGAATTGCCTTGAAGTTCTTTTAATACTTAGGGGATTGGTTGATATCATCTGCATGAATATTTTTGCAGGCTAAAATCATCTGGATTTATTATACGGAATTCTGGGATCTCAATCAAGAAATGATGCAACATTTGAGAGGTCCTAAGGCTCTTTTCTTTCTTTCTTTTCTTTTCTTTTTTTTTTTTTTTTTTTTTTAGGAAAGGAAAGACATTTGGTTATTATATGCTCAATGAAAGTGAAGTAAGTAATACATGGTAGAACAATAATTTTGTGAATTATCTTCAAAAGGAAAATGTAGGTTTAGACAAAACCCTGCCCCCAGCCAGAAAAGAGCAGAATGTAGTTATTGTTAACAGATGATACCTTGAATTTTTATGGCATGCTATAATTTTTCTAGTTAGTTATTTAATATCAAAAGATGTATATAGCTAGAGCTCTCCAAAGATTTGTTGTACCAGGTTGAACGCACTACACACTGCTGGTGGTAGTTTGTAGATGAGATGATTCAGCAAGGAGAAAAAAGCAAGTATTTTGAGTCAGACAAATGTGTGTTGGAATTTCAGGTCTGTCCCTCATAGATTGTTATTTTTGGCAAACTACCTAAATGCAAAGCCACTGGTTCCCAATATATAAATGTGTTAACAAGTTTTCTGTCTTGAAATGGTTATAAAGATTAAACAAGATAATATACCAACTGCTTGGCATATAGTATATAACTTGATGGTTAAACTCCTTGGGCTTTTTGGATCTTTCTAACTTTGAGGTTCTAATAATTGTAGCTATTTAACCTGATTCCATAATTCTACTAAATGCTATTCAAAAATGCAACTCCATAGAAATATTTATTCTCTAATTACTGGGCTCCCAAGCCAAGAAAGCTATAGAGCAAAGCTATAAGTGTGGTAAAAGAACGAGTAAGATAATCAGGATGCATGAACTAAGAGTAATACAGAAGATTTCATTGGTTTATTTTAGATGGTTCAGATGTTCTAGGTGGTCAATATCCATTTTGTTGAACATTCTAAAGTCCTTGATAATTAAGACAGTGGACACACGAGTTGGACGTTGCTAATTAATATCCCCTTTCATCATATTTATATAACCTTTATCTAATCATCTTAGGTTACTCACCATAACCAGAAAAGCCATTCTCATCAGAAATGACTTTTTAAAAAGTTTAAGGGTTGAAAATGTTCAACTTAAAAATATTTCCTATGACATATTTCTGTTGTGCCTACAAAAGTAAAAAATTTATGTGGATAGTGTATTTTGATGATTTAATTTATTGTGTCCATTTGTTCCAAGCACACGTGCAAAGCACTTGGGCAGAACCACCATTCTTTTAGTATAGCTCAATCTGTTTTAAGGAGTGTTTACACATCACAGATATGAAATAATATATTCATTATACTTCTGATCTGAAAAATCACTGGTTTTGAGAACCTGTAAGTGGTGACTTTTAAAATATTATCTTGAATCTACATAGTACCATTTTCTTTTAAAAATATTTCCACATGCATTATTTCATTTATTCTCACCCTTGAAGTGGAGCAGCTGCATTAACTATATTTGCAATGTGTTCTGAATACTAATCCCCCAAATAAAGCAGAATTGTCTAATGAAAAGGTTGGATAAGAAGAAATGAAACTTTGCATGTAGTATAATTTGTTTAATGATTTTATAATCATCTCTGACTTTATCCAGAAACCTGATTCATCTGCTTCTTTAATGCATTAATAGGCATCTTAAACTTGAGCACTAACTCTAAGTTTGTATCATGCCATCCACAGAGGCCCAACAAATCAGGCACAAAAAAGATATAATAATGGTTTGGGTCAGTCAGTTGTGCAGAAAAATCTGAGTGTCTGTAATTCTTTGTCTTTCACTATCATATCCCAGATACTTCAGGAGAGTGAAGGTGTTCTTATTTATTTACTTATTTATTTTTGTTTTACAATGTATTCAAAGCTGCATATGTGCTTTTGGCTATCTTCAGCTGCCATGACATGGTTTTGGATACTTGTGTGTGTGCTTGTGTGTGTGTGTGTGTGTGTGTGTGTGTGTGTTTTAAATTAATATTGACAGTATCAGTTCAAAGACTGATAGAAAGCTCTTAGGGGCACAGATTTCAAGACTTGTGGAATAATTATATCTGATGATCTTCATCTAGTGGTTGAATGTCTTCCTTGGCAAGACTGAAGGTTCTAACCCACAGGAACTATAGTTTACAGGTGCTAGAGAAAAACAGAAAACTATAAAGCAGTGGAGGCCAAATATCTCATGCAAGTTAACCAGCAGGTGATTTAGAGATTAAATATGTTGACATTTTCATATCAGTAATTTTGTAGACACAATTTTTTTGGCTCAGTTCCTAATTATCTTTCCATTTAAAAGTATAAGATTAAATGTTCTGCATAAAGTGCTTTTGGTTGGTGGCATTTCAGGGAAATGTAGGCTTAAGGAGGAAACCATGGAAGAGAGGGCTTAGGTGCATTGCAAATTCATGGGATGTGTTTGGGGAAGTCCTGGCTCTGAATATATGAACCTCATACTGTATTGTCTTTGTTTTGCCGTCCTCTTGTGAGAAAGATACTACAGACTCTAAGAAACAGCCTAAGGTTAGATAGACTTAAGTGTAGCCAAGCTAATAGTGGTGTGATTGAATGTCACTAAATAGCATGATATCACAGAATTTTTTTTCATCATGCTGTTTTTGTTCTTTTGAAACTCTAGTTAAGAGCTCAAGGTGAACTGAACAGTAACTTGTGCAAGTAATCCAGTGACTATTCACCCTAGGGTATTTCAGAGTTCTGAGTAGTGCAAGCCTGAGAGTTCTTCCATCTTTCCCTTCTTGTTTTTAGGTGAAGCATATTTTTGTTCTATTTTTTTTCTGTGTGTGCATGTGTATATTCTAAACTCTTTTAAAATTTATATCAAGTAAAATTCACTGATCTTTATGTGTATGGTTCTGTGAGATTTATTACGTAGAATCTTGGAACTATGATCAAGACACAAAACAGATTTTTCACCCCAAAATATTCCCTTGGGATGCTCTTTTGTGTCATAATCTCCCCATCCATAACCCCTGTCACCCCTTATTGGTTTTCTGTCTTCCCAGTCTTGCATTTTCCAGATCATATAAATGAAATCACAGTTTGCAATCTTTTGAAAAACTGGTTTCTTTCACTTGACAGAATGCATTTGTGATTTATGCATCAGTAGTTTGTTTTTTTTTATCAGTAGTTTGTTTGTTGTACTGGAATTAGTCAATTCATTCACCAATGAAAAGCATTCAGGCTTTCTCCAATTTTTGGTGACTATGAACAATGCTGTTCTTAATATGATATGCTCTAAACACAGGTTTTTGTGTGATCTAAACACAGGTTTTTATGTGAAGGTCAGATTTTATTTTTCTAGGGTTAGTAAGTACCTAGGAGTGCAATTGCCAATCAAATGGAAAATGCACACTTAGATTTGTAAGAAACTGCCAAATTGTTTTCCAGAATGGCTTCACTAGTTCCCATTCCACCAGAGATGTATGAGGGTTCTAGTTACTTGCATCTTTATCAACACTTGCTATTGTTAAGAGTTTGGTTGGTTTGTTTCTTGTTTTTACTTTGTTTGATTTCTTGGTCATTCCAATAAGCATGTATTGGTACCTCAGTATGGTTTTCACATGTTGAGCGTCTATTCTTGTGCTTATTTGAAATCTGAATATCTTCTTCCATGAAATATTTGTTCAAATTTTTTGTCCATTTTTTACTAAATATTTGTTTTATTATTGTTAGTTGTGGGAGTTTTTTTAAATTAAGAATTTAAGTCCTTTAGAATTTATGATTTTCAATATAGATTGCCTTTTTATTCCTTAACCATCTTTTATAGAGAAAAATATTTTAGTTTTGATGAAATACTAGCATTTTGTTTTGTTTTTCTCTTATAGATCTTGTTGTCAGTGTTAATTTTTTTGCCTAATTCAAAGCTATGAAAATTTGTTTTCTTTTTTGAGAATATTGTAATTTCACATCTTACATCTAGGTTCATGAATTACTTCAAGTTAATTTTTGTATAAGATATTAGGAATGGGTCAAGGTACATATGTATTTGCCATATGAATGTCCAATTGCCTAAGCATCTTTTATGGAAGACTATACTCTATGCATAGAGTTTCCCTTTCACTTACATTGAAAATCAGTTGACATTATTTCTGGAGGTCTATCTCTGTGCTCTCCATTTTGTCCTATTAATTTATGTGTTCATAATTTTAATGATACCATGTAGTCTTGATTAAAATGGTTTTAGTATAAGTCAGGAAATTGGGTAGTACGGGTCCACAAGATTGTTCTTTTTCAAAATTGTTTCTTTTAGGCCATTTGCCTTCCCACATGTATTTTAGAATCAACTTGATTATATTTATAAAAATATTATTGTGATATTTATTAGGATAACTTAAATTGGTAGAACAATTTGGGGAGGAATGGCATTTTACTAATATTAAGCCTTTTAATTAATTTAATTTAGCTCTTCATTGATTTTTTTCATTAGTGTTTGGTGGTTTTCATCCTATTGATTCTGCTTATTTTTGTTAGGTTCATACCTAGGTATTTTATTTTCTGGAGCTGTTGAGGGGGAAGAAAAGGAAACTGTGGAATATTCTGTGGGAACAAGATGCATAATGAAAACAAAAAAGAAAACATACTAGGTGTTCAACTGGAGTTTCAGTTTGAGAAAATGAGGAAAAGACACTTTTCATATTAGTGACTAAGAATTCTCCAGATTAATGATTGACATGGAACAACAGATACATAAAACATTAAGTAGGCTGAGAAAAATAGAACCGCACCTTCAGATTTTATAGTAAAACTATAAAACATAAAAGACAAACAGAAGATTTTAAAATCAGCCAGAGGAGGAAATGGATTACCCCCAAAAGGCTTTTTTTTTTAAAGAAGGAGGGACAGTGAGAGAGAGAGAGAGAAGAGAGAGAGAATCAATTTTATTTAGTTTTACATGTGACTTTCATTGCTCTGACACTTCATTGTGTATGTGGTGCTAGGGCTTTAACTTGCATCCTTGAGCATGCCAAGCAAGCACTGTAATCATCAAGCTACTGCTCCAGCCCCTCCAAAGGACTTTTAATTAGACTGATATATAATTCCAATGAAAATAGTTGGGAAATCAGATATAAAAACATTTTGATACCTGTGTTATCAAAGGTGTGGGGAAACAGATTTTCTCATAAATTACTCATACAGTTAAAATCGATGCAATCTTTATGGAAAACAATTTCGAATGTTGATAAATATTATAGATGCACATAATCTGAGACATAACATTTCTACTTCTAGTTGACTGTACCAGTCTGTAGTTAAGTGGGCCTGGTTAAAAAAAATGGTGGTGCAGGCATTGCTGTGTAGCAACTCAAAATGTACTACTATGGAAGATCCTGAAGAAACCACAGTGTAAGCTCATGGGCATATAATCTTAACTAGATTAAAAGCACCCAAAGCAAAGGAATTTCTTTTTTTATTATTTAATTCTCCTCATATCATGAAAAATGTTTACATGGTAGACTCATTACACACTTATTATGTAAATTTAATGAATACACTAAGAGCAAAAATGCACAGTGTACAGAGTTAGAAGTGTCAGCTGGATAGAGGTTGAAGATGTCTGTTAGGTCACTGGAAATATGACTCTGGAATTGGAGGTAAAATTCACAGTTATCATCTAAATCTATAGTTGCAGCTGACATAAATGAGGGGGAGGCATGTTGAGAAGATAAGAGGGATTATTGTTGAGTACAACTACTTGCAATGGATAGAAGGAAAGTAAGTCAACCAGGAAACCAAGAATGAACAGAGCAATGGTTGATAAGAAAATGGTGTTTGGAGTAAAAAGAAGGACATTTAAGAATGATCAACCTCAGAATGTAAAGGTAAGGTCTAAAAAGGAATAAAAATAATAAAAAATGTCCTTTGTATTTGGTAGGAAGATAATGGCTTAAATGGGATGTTAATAGGAGAAGTCTGGTTGAAGCATTGAGGAAAAAGTGAGGTGGTGGTAATGAAATTGAGGGAGTAAAGTAAAAGGAGGGTGAAAAAATGAAAAGATTACTAGCATTCTGTTATTTGACCAGAGTAAAACAGAGAGGAAGGGGAGGGAGTGGAGAGAAAAAGGTGTGTGTGGGGGGATAAGTGATTTTTAGTTGGAACAAAATTTAGTTCAATTTTATTTTGATGGTGGGGAGTTATAAAATGGAAGAGGCTAACAGAAAAATAGGTAACAAATGAATTGAGTGTATAGATACACCATGACGATATAGTCTAGCTTTTTGAAATAAATGGCTTAATAAAGCACTGGCCAACAGAGAGTTAGAGAAATAACTGTTTACTCCTAGTAGCACAACACATGGATGCATTGGGGATGGTGATCCAGTCCCTGGAATAACACATAAATAGTAAGTTAAACACTTAGCACTTCTAAAACACAATTATAAAAGTAATTTAGTTTTTAGTCACTGTCTTTTTAGAAATGTTACTGACCTTCCTGATCTTGGGTGCTTATTCAAGCACACCTGTACTCCTTCTTATGTAATAAATGTGCCTGGGATCCAAGGAAAAAGGAGTGGTTTTGACGATCTGCTATAAATCTCTAGTATTTTGAATGGATGGAGCAGAAGGGAAGAACATTTTAGACAGGGAAATAAAAGAAGAAAAGAAATATTGAGAGCATAGATTGTCTGCGACTTTCTTACTTTTTAAAAACTTTTCCGTGTTGTATAAGTGATATACATTTAATACAAATTGTACTTCCAATTTTTAATTTTAACCTTTTCCCAGCCTAGCAACAGTGGTATGACCCTTTCTTACAATGCTGGGCAGCAGTGACAGCTGCAGTTTCCAGTCAGACACATAATCATAATGCTCTTTAATATCCTCCTGTATGGTATGCATTAAATTACATAAGGTATCCAATACTTTACTATGAAATGTAGTTTGTGCTAAATGATTTTGTCTAACTGTAGGCTACACAAGTGTTTGGAGCATGTTCAAAGCAAGCTAGTCTAGATGTGATGTTCATGCTTAGTTTGGATCCGGAATGTCCCCCAAAGCTCATGAGTTAAGACATGGTCACCAGACAGGTGCGGAAAGGAGCTGGGAGAATCTTTAAGAGGTGGAGCCTAGTGGAAGGACATAGGTTATTGGAAGTGTGCCCTCAAAAGGAATGGTGGAATCCCAGCCTTTTTCTCACTCTGTTTCACTTTCTGGTGATATGGTGGGCAGCTTTGCTGTGACACATACTTCTGCCATGAAGTGCTGCCAGGCCACAAGCCCCAAAACAATGAGGTCAACAAATTATGTACTGAAAGTTCCAGAACAAACTTTTTTTCTTTATAAACTGATTTTTTCATATATTTGTTACAGTAACAGAAAACTAACACAATGCATTAAATGCATTTTTGACTTAGGATGGTTTAAACTTATGATGGATTTACCAGGGCATAATCCTATTGTAAGTTAAGGAGCATGCCTACTTACTTTCATAGTGTATTTTAATTTTCCATTATAGCTCACATGATAATTATATAATTTTATATATGGGATTTGTCTTTATTGGATTTTGGGCATACAGGGGCAAATGTTCAAAGGTCTGCATGAGAAAAAGCAAAAAAGAACAGTTGTCTGATGTTTCTGCAATTCAGTAAAAGCTCAAAATAGTTCATGGTAATTGCTGAAAAGCATGGCAAGCCAATTTGAGAATGTAAGATGAAACTGGGAGGAGTTGTCCAATTCAGCAGCAGGAAGTATAAGGGGCTCATGCTGAGATCTAAATGGGCAAGAGTAGTCAAGATTCAGTGGTGAGCCCTTAAAAATCCATGAAACAGGGCCCCCTTCTAGAACTGGATGACTCCTAACTTCATATTTTGACGCACTTCCTGTTAGACATACAGTATTTCATTTATTTATTTCATAACTACCCATGGTGAGCTTCAAAAATATTGTTAATTTTAGAATTGCAAATAAAAAAGATAGAAAAGAATCTAATATGTTATAGGTATGCGCCCTGTACATATAATACATAGAATATAATTATTAAAAATGAAAAAATATTGGAGATAATGCATGACAAAAATTTGAAATGTCCTTGGTAATAACAATGTTGGTAATGTTAATGTTATTTTGAGACTATTCTGTGGGTTCCATGGATACAAAAATGAATAATCACATTTTAATTCTTTCATCCCCCTGACCTTGAGAATCAAGATTCCCAATATGGAAAAAAAATTAGATATAGATGAAATATAGAAGTTAAATGAAAATTATTTAGTTCAGAATTTGAATGATAAATAACAGTACTAACTAATGAGGTATTTTGTATATACATATAATATATAAATTGCATACACAATTGAGAACATATAATAAATTATATATGTAACATAATATGTATGATAAAGTTGCAGATAAAGATATAGATGTATGTCTCATGCATGTCCACTGGAAAGTTCTGGGAAAACTGTGAACCTCCCTGTAGCAATGAAAATTTTCAACACTCAAGTTGTGGTTTTTGTCACGGTCCCAAGACATCTTTGAGAAAAATATGAGTTCAAGCGTGGGTCAAGAAACACAGAAGATAAACCCATGCATCTTATACAGGTTGAGCATCTCCAATCTGAGAATCCCAAATCCAATATGCTCCAAAATCTTTTTTTTTTTTTTTTAAAGAGAGAGGGACAGTGAGAAAGACAGAGAAAGAGAGAAACAACTTTATTGAGTTTTTCACATGGCCTTTGTTGCTCCAACACTTAGTTGTGTACGTGGTGCTGGGGTTTGAACCCGGGTCCTCTTGCTTGCCAGGCAAGCGCCGAAACCACTGAGCCACCGCTCCAGCCCTCCAAAATCTTTTTGAGAGCCAACATGATACCACAAGTGGACACATCTGACCTCATGTAATGAGCCACAGTCAAAACACACATACACAAAATATTGTCTACAAGTACCTTTAGGCTAGGTGTATAAATTGTATATGAAACATAAATGAGTTTGTGTGTAGACTTGGTCTCTTCTCTAAGATATATCACTGTGTATACGCAAATATTCCAAAAATTGAACAATGACAAAAATCCAGTAACAGAAATATTGCCTTGAATGACTCTACATAGTTTCCAACCTCATCATAACCCCTCTCTTTTCACCCACTCTCTTCCAGTCACACAAGACTGACTCCTGCCTGTACATGGACACACTCCCTATCATATTACTGGTCCTTTCCTATTTATTCTTTAATTTTAGTTTAACTGTCTCTCTTAAAGACCTTCTGTGAACTCTAGTAAATTTTTTCCTCATCACATGAACTTGTGAATTTAAATATTTGATGGATTTCTGTTCATTGCAATCATTATCCTGATCAAATAGTACCACTTTTAGATAACAGTAACCTTTTTAATGTGGCCCCATAGACCTGAACCAATTATATGACCTATTATTTGTCTTGAGCGCTTCTTGACTATGTGATACAGGTTGTATACTCCTTATCCTTAATCCTTTGGACCAGAGGTGCTTTGGATTTTTGGAATAAATTAACTAGAGATTCAGGAAAGGCCTATTTAAAAGTGACAGTTAAACTAGAATTGAAGAGTATGTAGGAAAAAGCCAGAGAGTATGACAGGGACAGTGTATAATCACAGCCAGAAGATGGAAAGCTCAGTCATGTGTGACCGGAAGACGGTGGGTAGAAAGGAGAGAGGTATATCTGAGGTTGGGAATGATGTGGGGTCAATCATTCAAATAATTTCTTTCATGCTAATGAATTCTAAATACAGTGAGAACTTCTTGAAATGTTTTATGCCTGGAACGGACATGCTTAGACTTGTATTCCTAAAGTCTGGCTGGTACATGGCCAATGGATTGGAGAAGTCAAAAGCAGAAACAGAAACTGGGAGATTAGGGGCATCGTAGGTGAAAGATGAACCAAACTAGGTCTGAGAAGCCCTTATTGAATACAGTTTTCGCTCAATGGGGGAAAAAGCATCTAAGAAAGAACTTTTGCTCTCTGGAGTAACATTAAAACCTGCAGTGTCCAAAGTATCTGATAAAATGAGCCTTATGGTCATTACAGTACTGTTATCGGTAACCAGATATGGCATAGATTTCTTCAATAGATTACACGTAATTTTTATGTCCATAATAAAATTATGTGACTATCTATTTATTTGGAAACAGATTTGTGCTATATTGCCCAGCCTGGCTGTTAATTTTTGAACTCTGATTTTCCTGCTTCAGCCTCACCAGTAACTGGGAATACAGGCATAAGCCACAGTACCTAGCTTAGGAAAACCTTGTCATAAAGTATCTGCCTAATATAGGAATATAATTTGGCTTTTTGTCTTCTGAACACATAAACTTACTTACATTTACTCTTTGTTTTTATCTTTTATAAAGAAATATATCAGTTTCCAAAAATTGGGTTGGAATATAGACTTTCTTACTGAGTTCCGTAAATAAAGAAAAAAAAAACTGTTTTATGTAAGAAGGTGCTATTTCTTTTTGTTTTTGTCTTGGGAGACACCCAACAACAGGACTAATATATATTTAGTGTCAAAGCCCAGGATGACAATGGAAGTTGGTCATGGTTCCTGTCCATTAATTGCTGCATCTGTTACGATTGAGTAGTGCCAATGTGCTAATATATTATTAGATATTTAAGACTCATTCTGTCCATGAGTATCAAGGTCATATTTCCTATTCTCATTTGAAACACATTTCAACGAATTTATCTTCTTTGTGGCTCTAGTCAGAGGTTGAGGACAAACCAGACACAGCATGGCCCACAACACTTTTTGGAGGGGTGAGGGAAGAGACATTGCAGACTTGCTATAGGCTGTTTTCTTTTGCGTTCCCAGTTTTTAAGTATGTTTGATTATTCTCAATGGAGAACATTCCAGCTATCTTGCTTTTCTTGTGGTTTTCTGCTTTTATTTGGCACAATGTTTTTGTTTTGTTTTTACAGAGGTAGCCACAATTTTTTTTTACAATACTCCAGAAAAAAATTTCAAAAAATTTAGTTCATCATGAGTTATAGCTCTACTGGCCAACATTCATGGTATTAACTGTTATTTTCATCCTTTTCTGAATGGATATGAATGTTCTATCATTTTTTGTCAGCATTTTGGTAGCTTGCTAGGTATTATTCGGAAGTGTGATGTTCTGGCTATTTTCAATGAGAGCATTTGTTAAGGATAGCTTTGTTCTGTGAACACTGTTAATGTTTGGGACCAAATTTATTGAATAAATGTATCAGGCTTAGAAATATTTTTAATAATCAAAGATAAAACTCTGACTACAAAAGATCTTTTTGTTGGCTTTTCTTGAACAGCTTGTAAATTGGTTGAAACCTAATGATAACACCTTCTTTCTTGTGGGGCTTCTATACTGTGTTAGAAGCCAACTTCAAAAGAGGGACTCCAAAAATATTTTCAACACCTGTACCTTTAGAATTCAGTGCTTCTATAGCGTGATTATTAAAAGATGGTACTCATCTGGATGTGTAAATTTTAGAAAGCTTTCTTTATACTTTATACTGTGTTCCTACCACATATACTCACACAAATCATTGGGATTAAAGGACCACAATTAAAATGTCAAAGAGAGGATATAACATCTTAATTTCATTTTATAAGTCTCCTAGTCTGCCTAATCTAATCTTCCAATATAATCAAACATTTTTCAATATTATCAGGAAAACAATCCTTTCATTAATTTTAAATAATCCAAATTTTAAAAAATCAGAGAGCTTGTATTTTCATTGATGAATGATAGTTGGATATTGGATATTAAGGACATAATTTTTAAACTTTATAGTAATTTTCATCTATCATCAGACAGTAAAAAAAATCTTCCCTGAGGTCATCATCATGTAAAATGCCTATGATTCTCAGTTTATCAGCTCAAATGTCTAAGAAATGAGATTTTGTTTTCCTGAAAGTGAACTTCTCTTTTATTTCAAGTTCTCCTTTTCACCTTGTGAAAGTTTAATCTTGGTCAATATAATGGTCCATGTTAGGCACCAGTTTGACTATGTTTGACTATGTTCATCTGGTAACTGATTATTTCTGAATATACATGTAAGGATATTTCAGGAAGAAACTGGCATTTGAATTAGTGGACTAAGTAATGCCCACCTTCACTTTCATCCAATCATTAAGGGCCAGCATAGAACAAAAAGGCAGAGGAAGGTGAATTTGTTCTCTCTTCTGGAGCTTGGATACCTGTTTCCTCGAGCTCTTGAACATCGGAACTCCAGGATCTCAGCCTTTTAGACTGGGGGACTTGCACCACCAGTGCCGTTTCTGTGGTGTTTCTTGAACTGAGAGTTACACCTCTGGTTCTTAAGCCTTTGAACACAGACTGAGTCATTCAGGTGGCTTACCCTGGCTCTCCAGCATGCAGATAGCACATTATGGGACATCTTGGCCTCCATGATCTCATGAGCTGGTTCCCATGATAAATTCTCTGCTTATCTATCCTATTCTATTGGTTTTGTTTATTGGGAGAAACCTGACTAATGCAGCCAATTGGGGTGTCTCTGTTATCTCAGGGTCTTTTCCAAGTCAATGTGGGATTTTCACTAGTCCTGGATTTGTCTCTAAGGTCTGGGGCTTTCTGAACATCTGCCTTGGTAGTATTTGCTGTGACATCTTTGGTCCTCAAGTCATTACAAGCTGTAACTACACATCAGGTGTCCTTAGGTCTTCTTGGCAATTCTTGAGCCCCTCTCCAGGGAAAAGAGAATTGTGTAGCACTCTGTGGTAACCTGGGTGCAAAGGCGATTTTCTGATGCTGTCTTAGCCCTCCTTTGGCTAGATACTGCATGTAGCCATTGCTGTTCAACTACCACCTTGCTGAGCAGGGCATAGGATAATTTGAACAAAAGTATCCCCTTATTTAAATCTGGTACAGAAAGTGCCAAAGTCTCTTCTCAGATCCTCAGACCTTCATGGGGATGTGCAGTTTTCCCACTGCCTGGGATGTTCAGGGTTGGGGAAAGGTACTGGGTCCCTTTACAAGGATACAGGAGTATCTAATCCTTCTCCTCTGAATTTTTCTACTTTTTCCAAACTAGATATTCTTGATCTTTTCTGAAATGGAAAAAAACAGAAAAAAATTCTAGATTCCACACTACACTATTCCTTCAATCTTCATGTTTATATAAGGACTTTGGCTTTCAAAACTCTAAAGTCAGTGATTTTACTTCTTTCTTCTTTCCTTCCTGTGGGTTGTGAGTCTATAAGTGATTTTATCAGTGGGGGAGAGTCACATGAGTAAGAATGATTAGTAGACATGAAAAGAGAAGTTACTAAGTTATGCAGAATCCCAGAATGAGCAGAATGAGTGTGAACACATGGATTTCCACAGCCTACAAATTTTGAAACTGAAGGGGGGTGGCTCTAAAATGTGAACTTTCCATTTTAATGGAATTATTGCTACTGTGAAAAACTGTCAATCCCTGCCCCTCCTCAAAAAAAAAAAAATCTCTTCTTGCATTTTAGGAACTTTCTCTAAGTCTTAGTTGGCTTTGTGGTGCCATCCCCCTCCCTCTACAGTTAGGGAAAGAAATTTATTCTAGAAAATACATAAGCTCCATCCAACACTTTCCCGCAGACACCTTCCCATGCACCCTCCTGACAAACAGAGTCCTGGTGTATATACAGCTGTGCATAACTGAATGTGCCAGCCCAGTGGCTCTTTAATGAATCACCTTTTAAAATCTGTCCCCTGGCTATCCATATGTCACTTCAATATTATTTTAGAGTTTGAATTGAATTGAACTACACTGAAGTGGTTAGAGAATGAAGAGATGAGAGCATTTTATATTAAATGACTCCACAACAGTCATAGTCAATAGCAGAGTGCCCTAGTTAGGGAGCCTGGCTACGCTATCAGTAGTTACAACTCAAGTCCATCAGCCAGTGGTATCTTTTAATAAGCATCAAGTTCTTAAATTCAAGTTGACATCAGTTTTCACCAACAATGGGAATGATGCAGTACAATTGTAAATTTTTAAAAATAAATGTTCCTTGGCAAAGCACTTTGTTTCTCAAATTTCAGGAGAGGTTACTCAAAGCTATGTTGGTTTAGATGTGATGTGGCTGTCATTTTACATTTATCAACCATATATTTTATGTTATAGTGTTTCTTTTTTTTTTCGGTGTTCTTCCCTCCACTATACTCTACCAATTTTGATGTTCTTGTTACTAGGACAAGAGAGAGGAGGAGGGCTAAATCTGCATAGTGGGGCTCTGGGGATTTTCCTAACTACTACTAGGAAAACATTCTAGGTGCCAGCATAAAGCTGCTGCCAAGAAATGGGCAGCAGAAAGGAAGTATGACCCATTTAGGGATGGGAGCATTTATTTTGCTTCAGGAAGAGTAGATGTGGCATGAGCATCCTGAGGCACTTGCTTCTTGCAGGCTCAAACCTGTCCTGACACTCTGTGGACTCCCTGAAACCACCAGGCATCTATGGAACAGAGGTGACAAGAGCCACTTGGACTAAAGCAATCCCTGGATGGGTTTTGTTTGACTGAGACTAGTTGAACCAAGAAGAAGGCAATGTTAATTGTTGATGCTTCTTACAGTGCTGGTGCACATTTTTTTTTTTTTTGTAGTACTAAAGATTGAACCCAGGGCTGCTTTACCACTGAGCTACAAACACAGACCTTATTTTATATTTTAATTTGAGACAGAGTCTTACTAAGTTACTGAAACTGGCTTTGAGCCTTCAATCCTCTTCTTGAAGTTCATGCACAATTTTAAAAGGCTCAGTGTTCCAAAGGCCAGTCTACTGGTACAGTGAATAATATATTCCCAATTCTGGCATTCAAGGCTATAGAAGCTCATGCAGCCTTCCAAGTTTATAAAGCTGCTTTCATGCTACAGTAGGATCCTAAAGCAATATGATTAAAGATGTCTTGCAATTTTCTGTCCCAAGTTTTCACTCATGTTATTCCTCTGACTTCTCAAGTCTACCCGTGTTCTAAATGCCACCTCCTTCATAAAAAGTTTCTTGCCTCAAATTCCCACTGAACAAATGTTGCCTACATATCAAAAGACCCTGAGAAAAAGAAAACAAAAATCTCAGCGACTCATTGATTTTTGTATGCTGTGGGAGAGACTATCTTATTATACATCAGTCAGTGACACAGAAAAAACAAAACAAATTGTCCTGTTGCTGTTTTCATATCCATCCCACCCTCCAAAACAAATAAAATTATTGGCTTACAGAATAAAACTTCTTTCTTCTTGCTCAAGCAAACACACATATCTATGATTTATGGAAATTTTCTTTTCCCCCTGAAACGAAATCCTATTGCAACATTAAAATGCAATGTGTGTATTTAGCTTAATGGTATATTCTGGACACAAATTTGTTAAAAGCCAAGGTGTCTAGTGGTTATGCTTCAATATTTCAGAGTTATCCCACATGGGTTCAAATCCAAACCCTGGAACTCATTAAGGGTGTTAACTTTGGGAAAGTTACTTAATCTCTCAAATTTCTCATTGTTCAATAAAAGTGGCATGGGGTTTGAACCTCATCAATTCCAGAAAGATTAAAGAAATAAGCACAGATAAAGTGCCTGAAGAGTGCTCTGGGTAATAAATGTAGTTATCCGTTGCCCATACAATTCAGAAGATAAGTAGACACATACAGACTTTTATACTTTTTTGTGGGATTATCATAGTGCTTTCTTTATGGTATGATGTTTTATTTTGTGTTCTCTCCTTTGTTTCTTACTCCTTGTCTTCTCTCTTCTGTATTTTGCTCTCCTACACCAACCACTTTGAGTGACATTGTACATTTGTAAGTGTAAACCCAATTAATCAATGTAGTCTTATATGCATTTTTCTGCACTGTTCCCCATGATTACCTATCTACCCATATCTCCCTCATAAACATATGCTTATATGCATTAATATATACACCATATACATGATACCTGTACGTATGCATGCATATGGGCATGTTTTGGCATTGTACTACAGAAGTAAAATTATAGTATGCACAATTTTCTTTTTTATCTTACTGTTCTCAAACTTGGTAATAGTTTTTGGAATCATTCCTGATCTGCAGGGATGGCTGAATAATATCGTGTCCCGTGTTTTGCTGTAGTTTAACCCTTTGTATACATAGTTGTGCCCCTACAAAGCGTGCTGTGATAAGCATTTGGATTAATGTATTCTTACTTTCTGGAGGTGGTTTTCCTATGTGGTATACACCCAGGTCAGAATCATTGGGTTGAAAGGATTGTGTAGTTCTCAATTTTAATAAACGTTGCCAGGTTGCTTTCCAAAGAAGCTGTACCCATTTACACTTCCACCAGCGATGACAGTGCTGCTACTGCGGCTCTTCACCACTCCTGCCACTCTGATCCGTTGAAAGTGATAGTTTATTGGTACTTTGGTTTCCATTTTCTTGTTAGTGAATTTAAAAAATATCTGCACAGGTTTGCTAGCCGTTTGGATTTGCCTGTTTGTGAATTGCCTATTTACATTCATTGCTTATTTTTCCATTAGCTTATTGTCTGTTTCTTGTCATTTTGTAAAGCTCTCTTCATATAATTATAGCTTTTAAATTCTTATCTGTCATTTTCATTGCAAACATGTTTTCTAAATCTGCTATTTGTTTAATGTATTTATTTATAGTATCTTCTGTCTCACAACAGTTATTTATTAGCTTCTGTCTAGAAGAAATACTAATAAAACAGCAGTATTATATTCAACACCCTAATCCATCTGGGTTGATTTTGTATCTGACATGAGACAGGATTATTAGTTTAACTGTTTCAGGATGGATAACCAGTTGGAGGGAAATGTTAAATAGATTATCTTTTATTCTCTCTCAAATTGAATGACAACCTGTGAAATATTGAATTCTCATGTATACACTCTCTGGAGTGTCTCTGATACTCTGATCTTTTTTATACTCATACCATTTTATACTGTTTTGATTTTAGTAACCCTAGGGTGTATTCTGATATATAACTGGTTAGGTAAATATCTTCTTAATTATTGTTTTAGGTTATCCACAGACATTTTCATTCCACAAGGACTTTAGGGTTTCATAAAATTAAAAGCATATTATACTACTCTTATGTAATCATAATATACACTAATAACACTATTGTTGCCAGAACTAAACAACTGAATCTTCTCATTCTACTGGGAATGTGTGTGTGTGCGCGCGCGCGCGCGTGCACGCGAGCACATGCGTATGTAGGTATAAATGAATATATGCATATGTTCTTACCTTAGGAAGATTAATTTTATGTTAATTTCTCTGTCATGTGAACAGAGTATATAATTCTACTTTTTAGATATCATTTTATTTCCTTGAGTAAGATGCATGGATTTTGTAATTTCTGTGCCTGATTCTTTAAACATACACTGTTATTTTAAATGTAATGTTTTCTCTCTTTTTTAAATGGTTGCTAGCTGGACTTTTTTATTTTTATTTTTTTATTAAGGAGTTGAGTTGTTGTATAACCATTAATGAGTGTAAAGTAACAACATGATATGCATTTGATCCTAAACCAACCTTACCCCCACATTGCCCACACCCTCTTGATTCTTCTGTATTACACCACTATAGCAAATAGAAAAGATATAAATAGATAAGATTGTAAATTTTTCAGAATTAAATGATTGAATGAATATTATTTAACTTCTTGGGGGGTAAAGATTATGATACCATGTTGACTGTCTCTTTAGATCTCCCCCTCTCTTCCCCCCTTCTTCCATTCCCTGTTTCTCCCCTCCCTCTTCCCCTTGCCTCATGTCTATTGTTCCCCTAGATTATGTGTTGCTATGCCTTGGTGGGTCCAATATATGAACTTGACTAACTTTCACCCAAGCCTGTATTAGCTGTAGCCTTCAAAAATGAGGGAAAACATTTGACCCTTAACTCTCTTGGTTTGGCTAACTTTGCTCAGCATGATTTCTTCCTTGCCATCCATTTACACTCAAAAGACCCAGAAGAGGGATACCTGGTTCGTATGGTGGAGCTATCCTTAACTTTTTGAGGAGTCTCCAAAATGCTTTCCAGAGCAGCTGTACCAGTCTGCAGTTACACCAACAGTGTGATAATGTTCCTTTCTCCCCACAACCTCTTCAGCATTTGTTACTGTTTGTATTCTTCATCTTTGCCAGTCTGACTGGAATGAGGTGAAATATTAATGTTTTTTTGACTCACAATTCTCTAATTACTGGTGATTTAGTCATGTATTCATTGGCTTGCTCGATTTCCTCTGTTGAGAAATTTCTGTTTAGTTCTCTGACCCATTTATTGATTGGATTGTTTGTGTTTTTGATACTAAATTTTTGAGTACTTTATTCAATTTGGATATTAGTCTTCTGTCAGAGGAATCACAGGCCATGATTATCTCCCATTCTCTGGGTTCTCTCTTGACAGTTTTGACCAATTACTTGGCTGAGCATGTTGGGGTTTGAATCTGCATACTCGTGCATGCCAGTCAAGCGCCGTAACTGCTAAGCTACCTGCCAAGCCAGTGCTCCAGCCCCTCTGGATGTGTTTTTGAATGCGGGTTGTTAGGACTTTTTTTTTTTTTTAAGAGAGAGAGAAAGAAAGAGAGAAAAATCAACTTTTAGTTTTTCTTTTGGCTTTCATTGCTTTGACATTTCATTGTGGATGTGGTGCTGGGATTTGAACCTGCATCCTTGTGCATGCTAGGCAAGCACCATAACTGCCAAGCCACCACTCCAGTCCCTTGCTAGAACTTTATTAAGAATTTTTTTGTCGATGTTCATCAGAGATATTTGGTCTGTAGTTTTCTTTCTTTCTTTCTTTCTTTTAATTCTTTTTTGTTGGGTTTCAGTTATCAGAGCTATGGTTGCCTCAAAAAAAATCCTTTTCAATTTCTTGCAATAACTTGCTAAAGAGATTTTGCTGAAGTCATATGTGTTGTAAAACCCAGTGGGGAATTCATCTGGTCCCGGGCTTTTCTTCTTTGGAAGGCTTTTAATTACTTTATGGATTTTGGTGCCTCTTTTTGGATTGCCTAGGATTTCAATATCATCTTGCATCAATTTGGGGCTGTTCTGTGAGTCTAGAAATTTGTCCATGTCTTCCATATTATCTAATTTAGAGGAGTATATTTTTTCAAAATATGTTCTTATAATTCATTGGATTTCCATTGGGTCAGTGGTGATCACTCTCTTTGATGCTTTTGTTGATTTGCTTTGATTCTCTTCTTTTATTGAGATTAACTAAGGATCTGTCAATTTTATTTATTGTTTCAAAGAACCAGCTCTTTCTTTCATTAATTCTTTTTATTGTTTTTTTTAATTCTTAATTTCATTGATTTAAGCTCTGATCTTGATTATTTCCTATTGCTTGCTGGCTTTGGGATTATATTGTTCTTCTTCTGTAGGGATTGGAGGTGGAGCATAAGCTTATTTATTTGAGATCTCTCCTGGTTTTTAATGTAGGCACTCATTGTTATAAATTTTCCTTTTAAGATGCTTCCATGCTGTCCCAAATATTTTGATATGTTGTATCTTCATTCCTATTCTCTTGCAAGAATTTCTTGATTTGTGCTCTCATGTCTTCTTGGATCCATTCTTCATTTAATAGCATATTATTCAATCTCCACCTGTATGTGTATTTTCTGTTTGCTGTTAATTTCTAGGGTCATGGCATCATGGTATGATAGGATGCATGGAATAATATCTACTTTTTATTTGCTGAGATTTCATTTGTGGACTAGAATATGATCTATTTTGGAGATGGATCCATGTGCTGCTGAGGTATACTCAGCCAAACTGGGGTGGAAGATTCTATAGACGTCTGTTAAATCCTTGTGATTTATGGAGTGGTTTAGACTGGAGATATATTTATTTATTTTTTGTTTGTTTGTTTTTTTGCTTTGATGACATGTCTATTGGTTATAGAGGTGTATTATAGTTTCCCTGTATTATCATGCTGAGGTCCACAATTGGTTTTATGTCCTAGAGTAATTTTTCCACATACTTGGGAACATTCATGTTTGGAGATTATATATTTACCGTGGTTATATCTTCCTATTGTATTGTTCCCTTTAAGGCTGTAGTGGCCTTCTTCACCTCTTCTGATTAACTTATTTTTGAAGTCTACTTTGTCAGATATAAGTACTGCAACTCCAGCTTTTTGGCCACATGCCTGGTAGATTTTTTTCCATCCTTTCACCCACAGGCTGTGGATATCTTTGGTTAGAAGATGGGTCTCCTATAAGCAGCATATTGTTGGATTTTATTTTTTTATTCAATCCACTAATCTATGTCTTTAATGCATTGAGACCATTCATATTGAGTATTAAGATAGTTATGTGGTTGTGGTTCATAGTCATCGTGTTCTATTAGTGAGTTCTGGGCTTTCTTGTTTGTCTTTTGATAGTGGGCATTTTTACTGAATTTCCTCTGTTTTTGGGTTTTGAGGAGGGTTTGATTGTTTTTTCTATCTGGAGTTTATCTTTGAGGTTTCTTTGTAATGCAGATTTTCTGTTCACAAATGCTACAAGTTTGATTTTATCATGAAACATTCTTATTTCCTCATTGAATTTGAAGCTGAGTATTGTTGGGTATGGTATTCTAGGCTGCATGTTGTGGTCATTCAGACATTGAAAAATCCTCTGAATATGATTTGGCATTTCTCTTTTGCCATGTTTTTTTTTTTAAGAGGGGGACATTGAGAGAGAGAGAGAGAGAATCAGTTTTATTTAGTTTTACATGTAGCTTTTGTTGCTCTGACACTTCATTGTGTATATGGTGCTGGAGTTCGAACTGGTGTACTTGTGCATGACAGGCAAGTGCCACAACCACTGATCCACTGCTCCAGCCCTCTCTTCCTGCTTTTAATATTCTTTTCTTGATTTCCCTGTTATACATATTGAATCTGATGTGTCTCTGAGAGCTTTTCATTTGATTAGGCCTATTGGGTGTCCTGTACACTTCCTGTATGAGCATATCTGATTTTGCTTCAATATGGGAAAATTTTCTTTAACTATTTCATTGAGAATGTTCTTTATACATTCATTTGTGTTTTGATTTCCTCTCATGCCACTATTACTCTTAGATTGTTTCTTCTGATTTCATCCCAAACATTTTGAAAATTCTGCTCACGTTCTGTGAGTTTTTTTTTCCTTTTATGTCATCAGTGCAGTCAAAGTTACCCAGTCTGTCTTCATTGTTGGAAGTTCTTTATTCCAGAAGTTAGGTTCTGTTTTCTATAGAGTAGTCTATCAATAAATTCTTCTATCATTTTGTGATGTGATTAACAGAAGAGTTTAGCTCCGTTCCTTCCTTTTTTAGTATATTTATTCCTTTGATAATAGAGTTTTTCATCTCTTGAGTTTTCTCACTTACTCCCTTCATTAAATCTTCTTTTAGTTCATTGTTCCTTTTAGTAATCATATCACTGAGAATTATTTCTTTGTTTTCATCCTGCTTCCTGTTTGTGTGTTCCTTGGTTGGGGAGCTGTGGTCTTGAGGTGAATCTTTTCTATTGATTTCTCATTTTTTATATTCTTCTTCTGGATCTTTGAATTGAGTTTCCCTGTGTTGAAGGTAGGTAAATCTGGAGATTCTTTGTAGGTCAAAGAGTCAGTTCAGACACCATCCCTTTGATGACTACCTTTTTCCAGAAAGTTGCTTATGCCTGGAACCTCATTTTGCTGTATGTTATAGATTTAGGCCCCAGAGCATTGATCCTAAAACTGTTGAGGGTGTGTGGCAGCCTGCTAAAATGTACAAGCATAGCAGCCAGGGTGATTTGCTGGGTCCTGGGGTCTTGTAATGCGCCAGAATGAGCCTCCTACATGCTGCAACAGGACCTGGGATACTTGACAGTAGGTACAGGCCCAATATATGTGGACCTGGCAGGAATGGGCTGGGGGGTGGTATGTGTGTGGCCCCTGGGTAGTTCAGATGGGGGAGTATTCCTCAGTGTGGTTACCCTGCATGTGCCTGTTGGCCCAGACCTGAGTTTTGGGTTGGCATGCATCAGCTGCTGGGTCAGCTCCAAAGGGGTTCCTGGTTGCAGGTGTCCTGCATGTGCCTGAAACCCCCAGAACTGAGGCATGGGTCAGTGCACAGTGGATGCTGGGGTTGGCTCCAATGGAACTCCTCATGTTTTCTCTTTTTGTAAGTACAAATTACCAGGAAAGAGAAAACCTATCAATTTTAGAGGACTGCCTTTGTATCTGGACATTCTATCAACTATTCTTATCAATGCTAATTATTTTTCTCCAGTTCTAGGATTTTCCAGAATACAATCATTTCATCAAAATAGAGATCATTTTACTTCTTTATTTCCAATATTTTTACTCTT
>PVKS010011738.1:0-55787 GCA_004027875.1 Aplodontia rufa | reverse complement strand
TACACTAGATACCCATTTAACACATGAGTTCTTCTGGGGGAAACGGCAATAGATGAAACCCATAGTAGCTTATCTATGCGTTAGCATTACCCCTGGTTATCAAACTTTATACACATTGATTGCTACAGTTTTGACAATGTTTCCCCCTCATCTGTATCCTGTATCGCAATATACTTCTAATAAAGGTGGAAAAAAAAATGTTGAACTGAAAATCCAATTGAAGATGCTCAAGCAACAGACTACGGTGACCCTGGCGCTGCAAGCAATATATCTACCCAGGAGAGGGCAGCTCGGAAGCATGGCTGGCCTTAGTCCAAAGGCTCCTTTCTTTCCATGCTTTACTTCATGTCATTCCCCATTTGATCTTTCCCTGGCCTATTACTCAGGACATCTAAAGGAAACATCTAGAGTCCCTCAGCAAGAAAGTCAATGCTCGGTTATTACAAATGTTCCTAGTGCCATCTCGGTCACCAGGAGCCTACTTCTCTCCTTTCTTTGTTTCTCTATTTCTATCTTGAATTCTGTCTCCCTCGGTGGTCACACACTCCCTGAACTTCTCTGAGCCACCCTGGAGGCAGATTTCTTCCCTGAGCTCTGGATACCGCCTCTCTCATTTTACTTGAGTCCAGGTCATCTGCATGCCATGCTGTCTTCACCATTTTGTTTGTGATTCTTGCTTGGTTCTAGATTTAGAATCAAGAGAACTGCATATCATTTGGGAGTGAGGGTGAGAGCAATTGGATGTTTACGTCTAAAAGCCAACCAAATCCATTCTCTGTGGATTTATGTTTATCTTGCTTTATTCTCTCATGATGCCCTTACTCCCACCATCAGCCCTTGTGCAACTGGCAGCTCTGTTTCAAAAGCTAAGATTTAAAGGGACCTGCATAAAAATAGTCCTTCTGTTTCAACTCACAGTTTGGGGGGCTCTCTGTATTTACTAAGTGTAGCGCAAATATGACAATATTTTTAAATAATCTAAAATCTTGGTGAGTTTTTCTCATGTAATCAATTTATAAGATCAGTGAAACCAGAATATCTTTCACCTTTACAAATATAATGCAAGAATATATTTTAATTGAATTGAATTGAATTTTGCATATATGTTATCCTGCTGCAAAAAATAATACATATATATTCTGTGGTTTCTGAGAAGAGTGTAACTGATAATCTTTTTGCAAATTATAATAGTCTTATTAAACAGATAGATACTGGAAAATGGAAATACAATATAGTGGTAATAATTTACTTTATTTCACTACTCATGGAAATTGAGCTAAGCATTTCTATATAAAAATCTAACTAGAAATCACAAGGGAATCCTTTTTTAAAACAATCTCAAGTTTTAAGAGTACCAAGAATTAAAAGTGCATTGTAGGAATTCTATTATTTGATTTTTAAAACAATCCTGAAAAGTATATTCAACAGAATTAATGTCCATAGTTTAAAATAAAGGCAACATCCTTCACAGATATTAAATGTAACCATTAAATGGCCTGTCCAAGGTCACGTGCATCATCTAGCAGAGGCAGCATGAGAAGTCAACTATGTCTTCTTGCATCTATACTTCCCACTTACTATTTTGTGACACAAGAGTTATGAATCCTACTCCTCCCTTTTTTCATGAAATACTTCAGCATATTGCTTAAAAACACTGAATAGCTTCAATATGGAACCTGTAATATCTATAGTTCTAAAAATTGAAGTCATTTTCTTTCTTCCTTTTTATTTTTTTTGGTACCAGAGATTGAACCCAGCAGTGCGTAATCACTGAGCCACAACCCCAGCCCTTTTTATTTATTATTTTGAGACAGTGTCTCACTAAATTGTTTAGAGTCTCACTAAGTTGCTGAGGCTGGCTTTGAATTTACAATCCTCCTGTCTCAGCCTCCTGGGATTACAGACATGGGCTACTGTGCCAGACAAAATTATTTTCAATAGTAATAAAGACTAATATTTCTGCAGATATATACTAAAGTCTTAAAAATGTCAAGAATTACATATGGAACATGCAAAATGTAGACTAAATGACAGGGAATTCAGTGCATTTCTAAAAGTAGTTGATACTTATGCTTATTATTTGCAAAGTATAGTTGTTTGATTCAAACTTGATATAATTTATTCATGCATTTTTAATAAGCTACAAAAAAAAAAAAGAAAAAAGTTTCAGAACATTTAGGACCAAAGTGTATGGTATAAAGAATTTTCACCCAGGAATGTTCTCCATACTAAGAAGGAATGGGATTGAGAGGCAAGGCAGGAGTAACCAGGAGAAGGAACATGCTTTGATGGCATTAGCAGTAAAAGTAAAAAGCAGAACAATGCAAGTAACAGTAAGAAAAGATCATAATAACTTTTTAAAAATTAGATTAAAATGTTATTCATAAAAGTACTGTTGAATATTTGCTGTGCCTTCAGACTCAGCCTGGGGATGCATTTGTGTGGAATGGAATTGCTTCAGCAGACCTGTTCTGGGAAGCAGACTGCCCCCCCACCATAGCCTGAAGCTGTTGCCCAGATGGTCTGCAAACCATGAGCAAAAGAGACAAGAATTGTTGTTGTAAAACTGACATTTGGAGCAGTTTGTTATTTAACAATAGATGATCAATAATTATAATTACTTCCATGGTAGGAATCACCTATTTGTCTTTTCTTTGACATATACCTATATTTAGCATCTAAAAATAATGAACTAATCTGAACATTTTGAATATTATCACCTTGTTTTTTTAAAAATAATTTTATTGCTTAAGGATGTGTCCATATATAAATGATATACATGTGTTTTATATTTGAACATATATCATTTTTATTTCATTGAAGTATGTCATACTGGATGTCATAATCTGAATCTTATTTTCTCAATAGTTTTTATATTGTAATGTAACTGTGATTTATTCATTTCTACTCCTCTGTAATGTCCATTGTGTTATTTTCTCATATTTTATTTTCCATGCTACTGCAATGCTATTAGAGTGATTTCCAGTTTTTGCTCATATAAGTAATGCTTCAATGAACATTCTATCTAGAGATTTTATATAATTGACGACATATGCAAAAGTTTCATTTTGATAGCCGTTCTCAAGTGAATTTTTGACTTAAGAGTCTTTATTCATCAGGTTTCCTAAAGTAAAATGACCTGTATAGGATTGTGTGTGTGTGTGTGTGTGTGTGTGTGTGTGTGTGTGTGTGTGTGTTTAGGGAGAAAGGGAGAAAGAGAGAGAGATTTGTTTTTGAGAAACTGGCCCACATAATTGCGGGAGCGAGCCATCATGTACAAAATTTGTAGGGCCAGCTAGCAGGCTAGGGACTCACAAAATTGATGTTTAATATTCCAGCTTGAATCAGAGGAACTTGGGAGGTCTAAGTCTTTTTTCCTGGGGGAATTCTGTCCTTTTAAGGCCTTCAGCTGATTGAAAGAGGCCTATTCACATTATGCAGAGTAATCTGTTTTACTCAAATACTGCTGATTTAAATGTTAACCTCATATAAAAAGTACTTTTATAGAGACATTTGAACCAATGTTTGACAAGCTATCTGGGTACTGTGGCCTAGCCAAATTGACATATAAAATTAGCTATCTTAAGATTATTTATGATCCTAAATGTTGTAAAGTACACCAAAGATAGTTTGTTTATAAGATTGCATCTAATGAAGGCTACTGTATTATGAATTAAAACAAATATTAAATACATAGAATAATTTAAAATAACTGTAATAAAGTCATTGCATTTTAAAATAAATAATATTTTTATGATAAATCTTCATGACCCGTAAATAAAATTTAATCAAAAGAATGACATTATTTTACATTTTGCTAAAATCTCATTAGTTTTTGGCTTAATAGATTGTGAGCTGGAGGAAACTTTTTTTTTTTCCTTTTCTTTTGCAGCCTTAGCAGAGGCTTATCTGGTGTTTTAAAGAACCATTTTGGTCTTTGTTGATCTGTCATTGTACCATTCTATACTATATTTTTTCTAAATTCAAAATTTCATGCTTAGCACAAAAATTTTCAGGCTGTCAATTTTTTTTTTAACTCATAAGCAGTTAATAAAACTATGTTCCTTTCAAAATGTTGGCTTTGTCTCAAATCATAGGTTTTGTATATTGCATTTTCATTCAGTTCCATTTTCATACATTTTCTTCAGTATGTAAGTTATTTAAAATTATTTTAAAATTTGCACATATATATGGGCTTGTCAGATACTTAACTTTGTTATTCATTTATAACAATCAAGTAGTTGTCAGAAAATACAGTCTCTATATCATCCTATTGAATTTGTTAAGACTTGTTTTCTGACTCACTATATATGGTCTATTTCTATAAATATTCTATGTGTCATTGAAAAGAATATGTCTCTCTAGTTTTTGGGAAAGGACATAAATATAGCCATTAAGATTTTTAATTTGTGTTTTTCAAATTTCTGTCTCTCTGTATTTTAAAATAGAAAATAAAATTCACAAAGGTCCATAAACCTTTCATTTTGACAATAGAATGGCTATATTTGTTTCTTTGGTCCTATGGTACTAACATTATTGCTTTTTATCAGTTAAGGTACATTTAGTATTTTTACATAATTCACTTGTCAAAACTCTCTAAGAATGAAACATTTTACTACAATGTAAGGATCTATTTTTACCCTTAACAACAAATTTTTGCAGTAAGGTCTTTTTTTGTCTGATCTAGTTCATCTTTACTTTCATATCCTTTTTCTTGGGTATCATTTTTACTTTTTTGCTTATGATTATTATTATGTTTATTAGAGCATTAAACATTGTAGCTAAATTCATCTTGACAAAATCATATTCCATTTCAATCCCTGTTCCACCCATTCATCTCTCTCCCTCTCCCCAGCCTCTAATCTACTCCCCTGATTCCTGCATTGCTCATCCATTTATCTATCTTGATTGGTGCTTTCCACACACACATAAAAGGGAAAGTCCCTGTGGTATTTTTATATGTACATATAGACTGATTTTGTTAAATTCATTCTGAATTTCCTCCCCTTTCCTGTGCCTCTTCCCTGCCACTCGATCCTTGTACTTCAGTGATCTTCCCTATAGCTTTATGATATCCAGTGTCCCCCTGACCCTACCCATTTACTTTCCTGTTTTTGATACAGCTTCAACATATGAAAGAAAACATTCAATACTTGATTTTCTGAATCTGGCTTATTTCACTTAGTATAATGTTCTCCCTTTCCATCCATTTACCTGCAAATGCCAAAATTTCATCCTTCTCTATGACTGAATAAAGCTCCATTGTATGTTTTAGTCACTGTTTCACTTCTGTGACCAAAACACCTGATAAAAACAATTTTAAGGAGAAAAAGTTTATTTGGGGACTCATGGTTTCAGAGCTATCAGTCCATTGTCAGTCGACTCCATTCCTCAGAGCCTGAGGTGAGGCAGAGCACCATGGTGGAAATGTGTGATAGAAGTAAGCAGCCGGGAACTTGACACTAGAAAGCAAAGAGAGCTGTGCTTAACAAGGACAAAACACATACAGCGTGCCCAAAGGCATACTACCAGAGACCTACTTCCTTCAGCCACACTCTACCTCTCTACAGTTGCCACCCAGTGAATTCCGATCAGGGAAGTAACATATTGATTTGGTTAAAGCTCTCATAATCTAACCACGTCACTTCTAAACTTTCTTGCTTTGTCTCAGATATGAGCTTTTGGGGGACCTCTTATCTTAACCATACTAGTGTACACATAACACATTTTCTTAATCCATTCATATATTAATGGACATCTGGGCTGATTCTGTAATTTGGCTATTGTGAAATGTATTGTTATAAATATTTAGGTGACTGTATCACTATAATATGCTGATTTTAATTCCTTGGATAAATACCAAGAAGTGGGGTAACTGGCTCTAATGGTGGTTTCATTCCTAGTTGTTTTAAGAACCCCCATACCGATTTCCAGAGTGGTTGTACTAATTTGCCATCCCACCAACAATGTGTGCATGTGCATTTCCCCCACATCCTTGCCAGCATTTATTATTTGTGTTCTTGATAGTTGCCATTATTTACCAAGATAAAACCTTGGTATTGTTTTGATTTTCATTTTCCTGATTGATAAATTTGTTGAACATTTTTTCATATATTGCTCATTTATGGTTTTTCTTTTAAGAAATGTTGGTTTATTTCTTTTGCCCATTTATTGGTTGGCTTTTTTTTTCTGGTGTTCAGTTTTTTGAGTTCCTTATTATACATTCCATATATTCGTTCCCTGTCAGAGGAGCTACTGGCAAAGTTTTTCTTCTGTTCTGTAGACTGTCTCTCCACACTCTTGTTTCCTTTTCTGTGAAGAGATTTTCTAGTTTGATGGCATTCCTCTTACTGAATTTTGGTTTTATCTCTTGAGCTTTAGGGATCTTTTTAAGGAAGTCGATGCCTGCATCAATTCTGTGGAGTCTTGGCCTATGTTTTCTTCTATAGTTGCAATATGTCTTGTGTAATTCCTAAGTCTTTGATCCATTTAGATTTGACTGTATGCAAATTTGATATGATCCAGTTTAATTCTTCTATATAATTCTTCCCAACCTCATTTTTAGAAACATTTTCTTTCCTCTGACATATATTTTGGTACCTTTGTCAAACATCAGAGGCCTGTAAGTATGTAGTTTGTACTCTTTGTCTGACAGGAGCATGTTGGTGTTAGAAGCACATGGAGATGCTGGAATGCATTTTCTAGCACTGTATCTTGAGTATTGTAACCAGATAAGAAAGGAATGCAATTGCATTGGATCTGTATAATGCTTTTGGTAGTAGGCCATTTTGATAATATTAATTCTGCCTATCCATGAACATGGGAGATATTTCCATTTTCTAAGGTATTATTCAATTTCTTTATTCAGTGTTCTATAATTTTCATTGTAGAGATCGTTCACCTTCTTGGTTAGACTAATTCTCAAGTATTTTAATTTCTTTGAGACTATTTTAAGTCAAATGGTTTTTAAAAATTTCTTTCTCAGCAGAATCATTCTTGGAGTATGGGAAAGCTATTGACACACAAATATTGATCTTGTATCCTGTTACTTTGCCAAATTATTTTGTCAGCTTTAGAAATTTTCTGGTAGAGTTTGTATGAGTGTGTGTGTGTCTTCTAAAAAAAAGATCATGTCATCAGCAAACAGATAGTTTGACATCTTCTTTTCCTATTTCTTTTATTTTAATTTTCTTTTCTTGCTTGCCTGATTGCTCTGGCTAAAATGTCATGGACTATATTGAGTAGAAGTGGCTACCGTGGATATCCTTGATTTGCTCCTGATTTTAGAGAAAATGCTTACATTTTTTACATTCAGTGTGATGTTGGTTTGGGGGTTGTGATAAATTGTTACAATTTCTAATTTCTCCAGCATTTCAAATATGAAGAGATGTTGGATTTTATCAAAGGCCTTTTCTGCATCTTTTGAGATGATCATATGAATCTTATCCTTAATTCTGTTTATGTTTAGAATTACATTTATTGAATTGAGTATCTTGAAACAACCTTGCATTCTTGGGATCCAATTGATTATAGTATATTATTTTCTTCATGTGCTTTCAAATGCATTTTGCTAATATTTTATCAAAGATTTTTGCATCTGTGTTCATCAGGGATGTGAGTTTATAATTTTCTTTCCTTGCTGTGTCTTTTTCTGGTTTTGATATCAGGGTTATACTAGCTTAATAGAATGTATTTGGGAGTGCTCCATCCCTTTCAATTTCATTGAATAATGTGAGGAAGACTAGTGATAATTCTTCTTTAGAGGTCTGGTAGAAGAACTCTGCTGAGAATCTATCTGGTCCAGGGCTTTTCTTTGTTAGTAGGTTTTGATTACTGTTTCAATTTATTACTTGATTTTTGGTCAGTTTAAGTTTTCTACATCTTCCTGATTCAATTTGGGCAGATTATATGTGTCTCAAAATTAGTCAGTGCTTTATTTTGCTGTTGGTTGGTGTATAAATGCTGAAAATAGTTTCAAATGATCCTTTGGATTTCAAAGTGTCTGTGCTGATATTTCCTTTTTCATCTCTAATTTTGTTGATTTGGATGTTCCTTCTCTCTCTCTCTCTCTCTCTCTCTCTCTATCAGTTTGGCTAAGAGTTTATCAATCTCATTTATGTTTTTGAGGAACCAAAACTTTGTTGCATTGATCTTGTGTTTTTTTTTCTCAATTTCAATAACTTTAATTCTGATCTTGATTATTTTCTGTCTTTTGTTGATTTTCAGATGGGTTTTTTCCTTCCTTTTCTAAGGCCTTGAGGTAGACCATAAGGTTGTTTATTTGGAATCTCTCTCTCTTTTTAAATGTAGGCACTAAATGCTATACATTTTCCTCTTAGAATGGCCTTCATGTTATATCAAATATTTTGATATTTGTATCTGTGTTCTTATTTGTTGCTAAGAATTTCTTGCTTTTTCTCTCATTTATTCTATAATCCATTGTTCATTGAAAAGAATGTTATTCAATCTCCATGTGTTTATGTGGCTTCTATTATTTTTCCTTGTTGTTGATTTCTAGCTTCATTCCATCTTGATCTGATAGGATACACAGAATTATATTTGGGTTTTTTATTTTTTTGTGTGTGCCAAGACTTACAGTATGACCTAAAATATGGTCTATTTATATGGTCTATTTATAAAAGTTTTCATGAGCTGCTTAGGAGAAGCTAAATTCACCTGTTTTGGGTAAAATATTTTGTATATGCCTATTAGGTCCATTTGATTTATAGTGCTATTTTAGGTCAAAAATATCTGTATTGACTTTATGTTTGGATGACTTACCTATTGGTGATAGGAGTGTGTTAAAATCATACAATAGTATTGTATTGGGGACTATCTGAGATTTAGTCAAGAAGTATTTTTTAATGTAATTAGGTACACTGACATTTGGGCCATATATATTCATTATCATGTTTTCTTGTTGGATTGTTCCTTTTACCAGTGTATGGTGGCCTTCTTTTTCTCATCAGTTCTTGCTTGAAATCTGCTTATGAGAATAGCTCTTCCAGCATGCTTTTATACTTAATTTTCTTGGAATACCCTCTCCCCACAATCGTTTTATCTTCAGCTTGTGGGTGTCTTTACATTCGGTGTTATCTACATTCAATATTATTATGAATGTGTGTTTGTAGTTTATTACCATTTTGGTTTGCTTGTAGCATTTAAATCTGTCTTGATTTTCATTTAGTTCATTGCTATTCTAATGATAGTCATCTGTTTGGGAATTTGGAGGATTGGTTTTGGATTCCTCTTTGTGTAGTTTTATCTGTGAGGATTTTTTTGTAGTGTTATCTTAGTAGTCATGAATTCTTTTACATTATCCTCATCATGGAAAGTTTTTATTTCTTCCTCTAATTTGAAGGAGAGCTTTGCTTGATATAGCAATCTTGGTTGGCAATTGTTTTCTTTTACAGCTTGGAATATCTTATTCTAAGCCCTCCTTGACTTTAGGGTCTGAGTTGGTAAGTCAAACGTGAGCCTTATTAATTTGCTTCTAACTGTGATCTGACATTTTTTTCCCTGCAACTTTTAATACTCTTTTCTTATTTTCTATTTGAGACATTTTGATTAATTGGAGAGGTTATGTTCTTATCTTGTCTATGTGGATGTCATTTCTGATATGGGGAAATTTTTTTTCTCTTATTGCCTAATTGAAAATGTTCTTAATGCCTTTAGCCATATCTCCATGTTCTCTTATATCTCAATCACTCTCAGGTTTATTTTCTTGATATTATCCCAGTTTTCTTGTATTTTGTGATCATGGTAATTTCCCCCCATTTTTGCATATTGAATGTTCAAATTCTTACAGACCTCAAGTCTGTAGTTCTTCAAATTATGAAGTTCTATTTTCTATACAACCTAATCCGTTGGTAATGACTTCAAGTGAATTTTTAATTTGTTTCATTGTATCTTTCATTTCCAGGAGTTCTTTGGTTTCTTTTCAATATCTCTATTTCTTTATTGAAATGGTGTTTAATTTCCTTTATCTGCTCTCTTAATTTGTTCCTTAGATCTTTTAGTTCACTGAACATTTTAATAATCATTTTTTTAAAATTCTTTTTCTGGAATTTCATTCACTTCCATATCATTGGGATCCACTGTTTGGGAATTGTGAATTTTGAGGAGAGATTTATTTGCCTGTTTCCTCATATTTTGCAGAGGTCTTAGACTTGCACATCAGTTGATATGGATTCCCTTTCCTCTTTTGTGTACATGTCCTTTTGTGTATAGTTATCCTTTTTTGTTCTGAAATGTCTCTGTTTTTGATATTTGAGTAGATGTCCTGGAGGAGACTTGAGCACCCCTTCTGGTTGTTCCTCTTTGGGGCCTAGTTGTTGATTTGGGGGTTTTCTCTCCCTTATTCTATGCATTGAAGTATTGTTGAAGCTCAGTTGGGGCTAGGTCATGTGTGGTGGAAAGATTCATTGTTACTTGGCTGAGTTATGAATATTGCTCAGCAGCAGGATCTCTGTTCTGTGAACCTGAAGTGTTCCAATCACTTTCCAGTCCCTCTTAGAGGAAAGAGGGAAGCCAAGAATAGCACTAATGTTAGTGACAGATGTACATCCTTAAAATAAATGCCCAGTGTCTACTTTAATGTAGACACTGATTGCCACCAATATAGGAATGTTGGGGTCAGCATTTACCATCAGCACCAACAACTAAAAAAACATGAACTAGATTGGGTGCTAAACAGCAGTCATCCGCTGTATTAATAATCACAACAACATGAATGGGGTGGGAATTACATAAAATATATAATTCTATTAGATGGTAATAGAACAGAGGAGAGGCAGGAGATAGGGAGCAGATTGTTGGTTATAAAGAGGAGGAATTAAAAAGTAATGAAAAAAGAAGAGAGAAAGAGGGAACAAGAAAATTTAGCTATTAATGGGGGAAGAAAGTGAAGAAGGGCCAATAAGGTGAAAAACCCAAGGTATGAATAAACAAGTAAATGTAAGATCAAGATAACTCAAATCCATGTGTAATTGCATCCCACTTAAGTCAAATCAAAACTAGATGATTAATAAGTACAGAAGAAAGCAATTAAGAGGAAACTAAAATTATGTGTGTGTATATATATATATATGTATTTCCCCCCAAACCCAAATAGTATAGTATTTCACTATACTATATCAGTATAGTGAAAATGTACACAACCATACCCATGTACATGCACACAGAATCTCAGTGGAAAAGAAAGAAAGATAACAGAATGATATTTTACTATGCAGACTTAAGTTACTAAAAAGTAAAATTCATCAATGTCTTACCTTCCTTTCTGAGTAATATGTGATCATTGTTGTCAATATTTTCATTTTGTTATTTTTATTTTTAAGCCCTTAAATTTATTTTTCTACACAAATATTTGTCTGTGCTTACATATTTACCAAATTGTTTATCCACTATGCCTTCATTTTGGATCTTTCTTCTTAGATATTTTTACTTTTTTTTTGCCCTCCTACAAGGGAGGCCTGTTTTATCTGGAACCTTTTTTTTTATTTCTCTTTGATTATGGAGTAACATTATTTCCTCTTAGCTATGTAAATATGTTTCATCTCTGTGACTTATTTGCTCTGTGATGATGTTGTTTAAATGTTCTGGAGGTAGTAATGGTCCTATCTTGTGTGTATATAGTGTGTGTATACACATGTGTGTGTATATTTATATAGTAAGCTATATATAATGCTAAAATATATGTAAATACAAAAATATAACTAAAATGCTTTTCTTCCTTCTTTATCCTTTTCGACTTAACTTTTCATATAATAATAACAATTGTTATTATTATTGTTATTATGGTCTATGGTGTTCCAAATTCACTAATAGGTATCTATGTATAGATTTGTTTTTATTTACACTATTTATTCTATTTGGAATACAATTTTTCCAAAATCTGTTTTTCTAGGTTTTACATTTTGTAGTTCCTGTACTCTTATTACTTTTAATTCCTTGAATGTTGAATCTATCCTGTTTTTAATTTCCACACTCTTATGGCATTTTGTGTAGAAAGTCATTTTCTATTTTATTCTACCTTACATATTTTTAAACTTTTCTACTGTTATTTCTTGATCTGTTTTTAATTAGATTAACTTATTTTTAATTTCATATTTATCTTCCAATTCCTTTACTCTCCTTTACTGTGTTGCATATGCTATTTAACTGAGCCACAGACTTCCTAATTTCAATTTTTAGATTGTTTCATATTTTGAAATATTCTACTCTTTTTGAGATTTGCAGTTTCATTTTTGTATCCCTTTTTGCTTGATCGTTTTATGTCAGTAATTCAGTGAAATTCTTTATCAGGTCATCCTTAGTCATGACTTTAACTTTTTGGAGTTAATATCTGAATGTTTATTGTCTGTGAAACGTCAAAAGCATAAACTAGAATGATCTAGGGTAAATACCAACAACCTGAACTGTTATGTCTAATTTAGACTTCCATAACAAAATGCTGTAGAATGGGTTGCTTATGCAACAAAAATTTAATTTCTCCTAGTTATGGAGCCTGGAAGGTGAATATCAGGGTGCCTACATTTGGGTTTTGAAGAGAACTGTCTTCCTGGCTTGCATGTGGCTTTCTTTTTGCTCTGTCCTCACTATAAAGGGAGAACATGATCTCTAAACTCTTTTCTTATAAGAGTACTAATTCTTCTGTTCAGTCCCCACACTCTTGAGGTTACACCTCCAGATACCATCACACTGGGAATGAGGTTTTCAGCTTGAGGATTTGGGGATGCCGGGCATAAATACTCAGTCACTAGACTCTGCTTTTTCTCATTTGGAGGTCTGGATATTCCTGCTTGTATGGAGTCTAGGGAAATCCTGTGTTTGCATCACTTAGAGCCTGCCTTTAAATTTTAGTTTATCATTGTATCTCTCTAATCTCTCAGTCCTCAGAGATGGTCAGTTTCCCCCACATAAACCAAAAGCTTAAAGTTTTTCATATTTCTAACCATGCCTTTTTAAAGGCAAAATCACTTCAAAAGAATTCAAAAATTCATATTCCATTTATTTTAAATTTAATTGAGTTCAGAACACATGATCTATATTCTTAGTATATTAAGAACATAAGAATATTGTTTACATTTATTATTTAAAAACTTAGAAGAATAATTTTATTATTTCCTAAGGATCAGTTTATGGCACTCATAAAGAAATACTACTACTTCATTCCATTTGCAGTTATTCCAGTTATGATTTTTTTTTATCCTGGAACATGGTTTAAAGTTCAGAGAGAAGTAAATTAAGGTTATATTAGAGAGTTTTTCAGCCACAGGCAGAAATATACTACAGTAATTCTTATCTTAGACCAATATTTTGGTCCATAATAACATGTTAGCCATTGGAAAGAGATTTGAGTGAATTACATGGCCTGAATTTTTTTTGTTTCTATATTTGCTTGAATTTCTTAGATAAAAGCATTGTGTAGTATTTAATATTAAAAACAAAATGCTATATGCCAACATATGTATGAATAAACAATTGCTGCAAAGCATAAGACACATTATTGTCTATTTATTGATACTGGACCTTTCATATATGGTGATCTTTTTCAGATATGCTAACATTAAAAATATATGTCCTTTTCTAATTTTAATGAGAATCTTTTCACTGTCTAATCCACAATCTCTGTAGCACCTTCAACCATTCCCTCTCAGTGGTAGCTGTTTCTCCTGTGCAAATAAAAATTTTGTTTCCCTCTTAGCATAAAAATAGCCAAACATATGAGCAAGCAAACAAAACACTTTTCCCAATCTTGCCATTTCCTCTTTTAGAGATACCACGTACTTTTTCTTCTCCATTTATAGAATGATCTCATACATTCATCCATTTATATACTTACTCATTCTGAAGTATTTTTAGAGTATCTCAATTGGTCAATCATAATGCTTGATGCTGTAGAAATAGAAAAGAAACGTATTTGTCCATCTTAAAATACAGCCTAGGGAAGAGTGTAAATAAATGGCTTATTACTATTCAGTGAGGAAAAGTTGCACCCAGAGCGTGCAATGCGGAAGGATACAGACAAGCCAATGAACGTGAATTTTTCTTGCAGATGACTTTTCACTAAAAATAGTAGGCGCTTCCATTCATATCATTGACATCACTCACTTTAGCTAGATTTTGTATCCACCATTTGAAAGTCACTGCTGTTTTTTTAAGAGAGGACAGTGAAAGAGATAGAGACAGAGACAGAGACAGAGAATCAATTTTTATTGAGTTTTTCACATGGCTTTCATTGCTCTGACACTTAGCTGTGTATGTGGGTGCTGGGGTTTGAACCCATGTACTTGTGCATGCCAGGCAAGCGCAGTAACTGCCAGTCCATCACTCCAGCCCCAAGTAGCTGCTTTTAAAAACCTCTTCTAATGAACTAAATGGAACATCCGATGGATCCTCCTCAAACACGCTGCACTTAAACTCTTTCATCTCTCATGGTCTAGTTCAAAAGCCAACTTATTCCTGATTCCTTTCTTCTTGCATCATCTGGAGTTTAGTTAATCCAAACCTAAGTGAGAAATGTTGACCTACTGTTTCATATTGTGTTATGTTTTTGAAACTGTCACATACCAGGTCTAAGTTTTCATCATTCCATGGTTGAGTTATCAGCAGCTCCTAACACATAACCTTGACCCAGAACCCAGTAACAAAAACACTAATTTAATGAATTGAGATTAATCTAGAATCTAAAATTAATGTAAGAACTACACAGTAGCAGCTTTTCTTATCAGCTTGAATTACTACACAATCCAAGCAATTACAGTGGATACCTAAATATGATCATGAGTCAGTCTCAATTAGATAACATTGAAAGTAAAAATAACTCCAATATACACAAGTGCACCCAATACTCACAGAACACAGCCATTCATTAATATCAATTATGAAATATTTTGAATAAATTGTCTTTTTATGTTCTTGCGTGCAGTGGGAACAAGTTGGCTACTGCAAGTGGTGATGCTACAGTTAAATTATGGGACCTCTCTAAAGGAGATTGCCTTTTGACCTTTGAAGGACACAGTCATGCAATATGGTCCTGCACGTGGCACTCCTGTGGCAATTTTGTGGCTTCTGCCTCACTGGATACAACTAGCAAAATCTGGGATGTTAATAGGTAAGACGAATTTTAAACATTAGCCCTCCATGTCAATACATATACGTAAGTAAAATCATTTTTTTCTCTCAATGCTACCACTGGGAAACATTAAAAGAAATTGTTAGTTGATAAGATTATAGAGAGCTACTTAAATAATCTTAGTGAAATCCATTTCTAACTCTATTAATCTTTGTTGATATAATAATTCATTTCTAAATGTAGGTAGCAAGATCAAGCCTGTGTAATAAGATTAGAATTGCTTCATTGGGAAGCTATTTGTTTTAAGGAGGATAGAAACAAATACTTTTTTTAAAGAATTAGATTTTAAGTTTTGTCTTCTTCAGGTCTGCTATCTCTCCGTACTATTGAACTTAGTTTAATTTATTTCCATGAATATGATGGAAATAATTACTGGATTTATGCTTAATTTTGAAACATTATAATATTCTTCATAATTAAATGCTTTTTGACAATTGACAAATTATAAGAAACAATGCAATTCATTGTATGCAAAGCCCTATATAATGAGATGTAGAAATTTTACGCTTTGATCTTAATCCAAGATAGATAAATGCATTATGTTTGAAGTATCAAAATTTGTTATTCATATTATTTTCAATGGTTATTATATTCTGCTAGTTATGTAAATATGATACAAACAGGTAAATTTTTACTATCAAATATCCTAATTATTTTAGCTAAGAGATTATAAATTATCTGTCAAACTTCTGGTCACTTTCATCATTGAAACAATACCCAGGTCCCAAAATAAGGATAAAGACTCTTGAAAATTTAGGTTCCGAATTGTCACAGATCCTATGTAATTCGTTTTATAAGAAAAAAATGGAGTCACTTTAAGGACAGGGAAGGTTGACTTAGGGTCTGTGGATTACAGTACCTTGAGTAATCTTTCTCCATTCTTCTTTGAATCATGAGTGATATCTTAAGAAACAAGGGCAAGGAGATACTTGAAGAGTTCAGTATCGTTTCTGGGAGGATTCAGTGAAACAGTATGCTGAGTTCTATGCAGAACTGAACTGATTATTTCCAAAGGCCATCTGGCAATTATTAGGCTCTTTGACTCAGCTCCAAACTCAGCCTTCTATTCTCTGTTGTGATGCTACAGCTGGACTCTGCAAACCACACTGTTGCTTTGCCTGCTGCCTGATAGAATTTGCTGATGGGGTACTGGTAGGAGACTTCAAGTCTGGAGGGGATAAAGGGACTTGCTTCTTCTTGAATCCTCTCTATGGGCTTCTTCTGGACCCACCTTTGCACTGAGCCTTTCCTCAGCTCTTTCACCTCCACAATGCAGTTTGTTTTCAGCAAAATCCAGGTGCTGTGTTTCTTATGAAAGCTGTAGAAACAGGCTCACCATGGTATCACCAGTGACAGTAGCCCCTGCAACCAGGTGTCCGTTTTTAGCTGTCTTTGTTCTCAGCCTTCTGAGGCCTTCTCCCTCAGCAGAGGACACCAGTACCAGTGAATAACTGCCTTTTCTTCAGAGGGCCACGTTTCAGCTTGGAAGAATCCCTCTTAAAGTTTCTTGATTTTGTGTGTGTGTATTTATGTTGGTGGTGCTGGGAAATGAACCCAGGGAAAGTGTCCTACCACCGAGCAACACCTCCAGCCCACAAGGTTCTGAATATTAATAATTCCATTTTTTCCTTTGTTCTCTCAGTTCTAAGGTTAGTACCTCATTTATGAAACCACTTTCTTCACAATACGTTCATGTGCTCTTCCCCCTTGCTTCTTCTTCTTTTTTTATTCATTTAGTTATTTTCAGGCATACTGAATAATCCTGTCTATTAAGTACTTATTGTCATTAAATGATAAGTATAGGTTCTCTTCCTAACTGGTCCACAGCAGATCCAAATATAGGTGGGTAAAGAGTATAATCCACTAGAAGTAGAAAACTATAGCTAAAAAATGTTTGGCATACTCTATATAAGAAAGTATAGCTCTGAATGATTTTTAAAAAAATCTATTTCTGTCTAAAATAGTGACAAACTTTAGGCATGTTTTAATTCCCAGGTGGGCAACATTTCATTTGGTATAATTGATCATATATAATTCTTAATTCTATTACACTTGTATATTATGTGATTAGCTTTCATAAAGGCTCATTATTATAGGCTCCTAGAATTTTAACACTAGCTTCTAATTTTAATTTTTATTACTGTAAACTTAAAGATTGTAATAGAAGAATGTCATCCATTCTAAAACACAAAATACCTTCAGATCTCTTAATCATTTAGAATGTTTTAACCAAACCATAGTTGAAAAACTGATTCCCAATAGACAGCCCTACTTTGAATGATTTCAAACACCTTAACATGACAACCTTTCCCCATGACCCCATATCCAAATGCTGTCTTCCTATTGATGTCCAGTAGATCATGACATAACAATACTGCTCCTGATTGAGGCCAAATTCTTTAAATTTCAAATTTCCCAATGTCAAGAGCTCACTTTTTCATAAGTTATAAAAAATTACACTAATTTAGAACCTGAGGGAGTGGATAAATGTTGACATAAGAGAGGAATTGTTTATGTAGCAGCCATTGTTACATCTTTTAGAGTTAGAATCAAAGCAACAAGTTATAATTTGTAATTACTCATGGATCAATATTGCATAGATAGGAAAGAAACTAATGTCTTGCTTTAAAAATTCTCAGGTTATTTGAACAGGCTTAAGGGAAGGGGTTATTTACCTTGGTAAGATAGGTATTGCTGGGAGTTGAGCTTTGGTGGGTCATAATCTCTTATCCTGATGCCACATAGTCCCTAATGAAAAATAATTTGTAGTGGTAATATTGTTGTTCACCAGATAAGGAAGAATTTAGAATATATTCTCTTCTGTTACCTCCACCCCTCCCTTTGAACTCCTGGCTTGTCTTGAATATCTATTAGTTGATGTCATATCCCTAGCTCCACAACTGTTCCTGAATTAAACATTACTTGGCAGGACCATCCATTTAGTTTCTCACCAAAAGGTTGGATCATTGTAAAACACAATCAATGTAAAAATTTTAGATAAAGATTCGTATTTACTAAGTGCTAATAAGACACTCTGAGCAACATCAATGACACTCTGAGTCTGATCAGTTCACACTCTACAGAAGTTCTATGAATAATTAACAGTAGCACTTAGGTGACTTTCTGAATGATCAAACGTGATGAGGAAATGTATGTGAGTTTCAGTTAATGATCATTGATTTCAACATTTAAATACATTATTTAAAAATCAGTCCTAAAATACACATGCACCTTTGAAAACACACACACACACACACACACACACACACACATACACACACACCATTGTATCCCAAGAATAGTGCTCTTGGTACATGGTGGTTTACTTGCATAAATAAATGATGAGTGATTCCATATGAAGAGAATAGTCAAGATGTACCTGTTCTATCCTCAAACTGTAATACAGTTGTGCTGTGTTACCCTATATAAATCTTTAAGATGATGAAAATGGATAGGAAATCAAAAAAGATCTCAGTCAACTATAAAAAATGCCTCTTTCTAGGCATTTGTACATAACAGTAATCATATTCATGAAATGACTTAACAGTGTTGAGGTTTGTCACTGACAGAAAATTTTCAAACTCAATTACTGCCCACTAGATTATAAATAATTAAAAAATGTAGCAATTTTGAAGCTGTCATAGAATATGTAATGCATCTGCTGTTTAGATCACATCAGGTATTCTGGTAGACTCCTGCCTGCTTTTCTTCCAAGGTAACTGGATATTTGGCCAAGCAGCTATATCACACAGTCTCTCTGATATTTGGAATGCAGACCATATACCTGCTTAGCTTGTAGCTTGAGGGAAAACGGTTGTAAATAGCCAAAATTTTAGTTGGTGTTGCTGTTCCAGCTGTTCTAACAAGATATTATAAAAGCAAGAATTTTGTGGCATGTAACAAGGATGGAAGGGAATGAGAGACAGGCAAAATTCAACAACTTTTGGACTCCAAATGATGAGAGATAAATCGGTTGTCTTTATATCAAATATATTGTTTCAGAAGCTCTTGAGATTATGTGTAGAGAGAAAGTCAAGCAGGCTTAAGAACTAGGTTTTCTTTAAGCTGTGATTTCTGCTCCATCACATTACCTGAAATAAAATATATTAGAAACCTACCAAGTTTTTGAAAAAATTGTATTGACAATGAGACCTTAGACATATTCTTGATAGTTCCCTAACTTTTCAAACTTTAAAATACTTCTCAGGGTCCCAAATTTGTATGTAAAGGAAATGATCTTTAGTGTTGCACAATGCATAAGGGCTCACAGCACCCACCTCAGATATGGCCAGGTAGGATAACAGGCAAATGAGAACCTGCCATAGAACAAAGTCAGAAGCCACTGAAAACAAGAGGCAAAGGAGCTTCTCTTGGGAGCACACAAGGGTCCACTTGAGAATCCTTTTTCAGTGCTGTGGCCAAGTTCCTCAGGATGCCTTCCCAGGGTCTAGCACTGTTAGGACTGGTGGTGGTTCTGTGTTTCTCATTCTTCTATTTCCTGTATTTAAGATGGTGCAGCAGTTACTCTGTCCCTGCTTAACCATTGTGCATTTTGTTTGTGGTGGGTGTAGTGGGGAGCACAAAACTTGTCACCCACTATACGTAACAACTCTGAACCCAATGGGGCAGATTGTATCACCCAGCAATCATGTGTTCTGAGATGCATGCAGTAACTGGTCAGGAGTTTGGGTTTTCTCTTTTCTGGGGTAAGGGAAGGGGGTTAGTGCATGCTCTGTATGTGGAAGAAAGGATGGCACAGATATTTGGTAGGCAAAAGGCTGTGGCAGAGACAGTTAGCTATTCACTAGAATCCACTTTCTCCTTCCAGGTTAGTTTGTAACCTTTCCATCTATCTAAATGGTGTTTCTCAGCCTGCCTGTTCAGTGTTACAATGTCAACTAAGTTCTGTACTACAAAATCATCAAAGTGATAAGCATGCGCTTTCCTCCTTGTGGTGGTATGGGATATTGTTGACAGTGACCACAGTAATCTTAGAAGTCAATTATTTAAAATAGCAGAGCAACTCCTGGAAGTAAAGCTGCCCCCATTCTCTACCTGCAGTTAGCCTACAAATCCTCAGATCTCTTCAATAATCAAGAAATAATCTTCTATTTTATCTAAAACATTACCTTTCCAGCCTATTTGTTGCAGCACTTTAGCTTGCCCCATCCAATACAGGATCCCTATGACTATTTTTCAGGTTAAATGTTTTCCCTTCATGGACATATTACTAAGGCAACTGAAGCAAATTCTGACGTGTTCTCAAAATTATTTGGATGGGGTGATAATTGAAATTCTGTGCTGATGATAGATGCAACTGTTTCTACTTTTCCTTCTATTGTCCCTTCTTATGTTCTATCTTTAATATGTGCTGCAATATTCTTGGAGCCTATTTAATCCTATTTGCAGTAGCAAGTGGAATTACTGATTTGCCCTGAAGAGTTAGTTATATATTATGAGAAAATGTGCAACTATATGTCTTCATCAGTAGAATTCTGATTCATGATTTCATTTAAACAATTAAAAATACCAAAACTTTTAATTTTACAGTGGCCTTGATTCTATTTACTCATGTGAATCACTGTTATTATTATAGTTATACTGATGAAATATAGTGACTTCCATGTGATTGATCTAACAGGTTTACTTATTTATGTATAGTTCCAATTAATATACACTGAGAATTTTGTTTATGCATTATTCAATCATTAAGCTACAGCAGTGAGTAAAACAGACATGGAAGATGACATCCTATTGGTAGACAGAGAATTATCCAAATGCAAAAAAATTATATTTAGAGATGATATATTTTATAGAAAGGACATGATAGGCAGTGTAAAAGTTTGCAGATTGCAGTTTTAAATAGGAAAGTCAAGAAAAATTTTACTATAAAGTTGACCTAAGCAAAGTGAGGTAACACACCAAGCAAATATTTAGGAAGAGAATATTCTAAATTCTGCTGAACTTTTCTATGTTGGTAGCAGGACTCAAATTTCTAATGAACAGTAAGGAGGTCAATATAACTGGAAAACATGAGCCAACGAGTGGCTATTAGAGGATGTGTGTGCATGTAACATAGGTCCATGCATCCTATTGCAACTTTTTTTTTTCTAAGACCAAAGGACAGTGAGAGAGAGAGAGAGAGAGAGAGAGTCAGAGAGACAGAGAATATCAATTTTTTATTTAGTTTTTCACATGGCTTTCATTGCTCTGACACTTTGTTGTGTACATGGTGCTGGGGTTCGAACATGCATATTCACGCATGCCAGGCAAGCTCCGTAACCTCAGAGCCATTTCTCCAGCCCTGCTATTGCAACTCTTAATGAAAAACTATGGGATGATTTTAAGCAGAAGTCTTAATATGTTTTACACTTTAATAATATGGTTCTGGTTACTGTTTTAAGATTAATATGTGACAGAGGAGAAGTAAAAGGGTAAAAGTTGGTAAAGGCAAGAAGACCACCTAGAAAGCTATTACAACAGCGCAGGCGGAAGACAAAGGAGGTTTGGGACATGACGGGGTCAATGAAGGTAATGAGAATAGATCTGGAAGATAAAGCCAACAGGAGTTCCTAAGGTATTGTAACTTGTGAGAGAAAGAAAAAAAATTAACCTGTTACATTTTGAGATGCTCATTCTCTTTATATTAGAATCTCACTATAAACTTTATAAAAGGGTTTTCTGGCAGGGAGCATCAACTCACATTTTAGAGCTGTAGAATTAGGAATACATTCTCATTGTTCATGTAACATTTCTATTGAAGAGGATTGAAAGTTCTCTTCTGCCCCTAGCATCACCTCCTTCTTAATAATTCTTTGGTCAATCATAACTCCTGTGCTGAATGAGATGAGAGAAACAGAAGGGTAAAGGTAAAGAAGCCAATTAAAATTAAGAAAAAGGAAACGTGAAATATTAAGATTCTGAAAGAATGAGTTACCTTTTGTTAATGATATGTACTATTAATTTCTTTTGGGAAAATAATGTACCAAGTTGGAATTCAAAATGAAAGAAATTTCTTTATTATGAAACAACATTTCTTTATTAGAAAAGTAATAAAAATGGGGTTTAGTATCTATAATATAAAACATTCCATTAATATATTTCATGTTCTTTATGAATCATTTGCAAAGTTGGCTATGCTAGCAAGGAAGGACATATTGTACAATATTAATGGCTTTAAAACATAATAATGTAAGAAGAAGTATTAAGACTCAAGGGCATGGATTATTGGTACATTAATATCCATCTTGTATTGTGAATATCTCCAGTTTGCCTTCTTATACTAGAAAAGGCACCCAAGGTATATATTAACAGGCTGCTAATGTAATGCTTGAAACATAATTATGTAACATCATAAGAAATGATAAGATACTTAAATTGACCTTGTGTGATTAATTTATCTGATTCCACCAGGATAGTGAATCAACTATTACATCTTTTTGGATTTTCATTTATATTCAAATAAGTAGTTCCCCCTTGAAATATAGGCTTGAAATGATATCTAAGTATTATTGAGCATAAACACACAGAACAAGCAGAAAATATGAAAAGAGAAAATAGTATATATTTTTCACTTTGATTTCTCCTTCAAAAAGTGCATAGTTAATAAGCTTTATTGAAGAAATGCCTATTGTATGAAGAGAAATATATTAAGGCTAAAGTTCATATTTTATTTAGTAAGTTATATCATGATTTAAAAATTGGGAAATTCCCTCATAACTGATAAGGCTTTGTGTGCATGTGTGAAGTGGTTCAAGCAAGTGTCCACTGCACTAAACTTGATGCAAGTGTCCTTTCATATCAATATATGTGGGTCAATAAAGAGACATCATTTGTATTTTTAAATCACCCTTATGCCTTTACATAACAAATACTATTTCATAAAATATATTGAACGATTTATTTCTTACTTATTTATTTACTTTTGGTCCTGGAGATTGAACCCAGGGTGATTTACCACTTAGCTACAACCTCAGTTTCTTTTTTTCTTTCTTCACATTTTTACTGGTGTATTAAAGTTGTACATATAATGGGATTTGCTGTTAGATATTTATACATGCACACAACACAACAATATAATTTGGCCAATTTCCCACCTGTACATAACCCCCCTCCTCTGTCCATGGTCTCTTCCTTCTACTGTTAGGCACAGAAGATACTTTTTGTTCCTCCCACCTTGCTGTACCCTGCTTTCCTCCTTTCTGTCTCTCCTGCCCTCTCCTTGTCTCTTTACTCCACTAGACTTCTCTTGGTTCATCTATTGATTTGTTTTTTGAATGGTTCTTTATTTAATCCTATTCTTCCCTCCCCCATTCCTTTACTATACTCTGGCTTCCACAAATGAGAGAAAACATCTGACCTTTGAGTTTCTGAGTCTGGGTAATTTCCCTTAGCATGATATTCACCATTTCCATTCATTTGCAAGGAAATGCTGTAAATTCAATCTTTCTAATAGTTGAGTGCAACTCTATTGTATGCGTATACCACATTTCTTATAGTATAATGATCAGCACTCTGGACTCCGAATAATTTATTTATAATTTTTGTCAAACAATATACATTTTCTGTTTGTTATCTCATATACCAAATAAACTGAATATTTGATAAATTTGGGTGAATATAAATGAAACCAGAGATATTTCAACTTGAGTGAATAAATGAATTCGATAACATATGTATCGTTGCTTTGTTACTACAAATCAAAACAAGTATTTTATTTTATTTATTTATTTATTCATTTATAGAGGGGGGGAGAGAGAGAGAGAGAGAGAGAGAAAGAATCAATTTTATTGTTTTTCATGTGTTTGTTTGCTCCAGCACTTCATTGTGTACGTGGTGCTGGGGTTCAAACCTGCATCCTCGCAAATGCCATATGAATGCTGAAACCACTGAGCCACCACTCCAGCCCCAAAGCAAGTATTTTAAATATATAATATAAAATTCCCCTTTTCTATGCCTATGAAAAATAATCTGATTAACAGAGGAATCTTTATCTACCTTAATGCTAATGACTAAAAGGGTGTAAATATATTTCTTCACTAATATATATGTTAAAATAAAATGATATGTAGCCATAGAGAGAAAAGACAAAAATCACATTTTCTTTATATTTAAGGTTTAATTTTAAATGTATGCAAGTATGTGAATACCCATGGTGTTGTGGTTTGGATCTTTAGTATCCCCCTGAAAACTTATGTGTTAATCAATGCAGGAATGTTCAGAGGTAAAAGATTAGATTATGAGATCTCATCAACAGATTAATCCATTTGATGGATTAATAATTTGAAAGGAAAACTAAATAATAACTGTAGGCAGGAGGGGCATGGCTAGAGGAAGTAGATCTCTGGGGCTCATCCTTGGTACTCCTCTCTTTCTCTGCCTCTCTCTCTCTGACCCCCACCCCAATCACTTCCTGGCTGTCATGAGCAGAGCAGCTTTCCTCCACCATGCCCTCCTGCCATGCATGATGTTCCACTTCAGTTCAAGCCCAGCACAATGGAGTTGGCCAACCAACCCCTAAAACCATGTGCCCCAAATAGACTTTTCCTCCTTGATTCTATTTGGATAATAAAGGTGAATTTGTGTTCCTAAAATGCTGGAAAATATAATTTCCACAGAAATTTTAAATAGTGTAACCTACATTGCCTGACATGAGTTTGTGCAGAATCCTAACATTTCCTGATAAACTGACCTTGGTAACATGGGTCCCAGGTAAAAATGGATCAGACGATCCTTAGTCACAGAACACAGAATGATTATCATCTGGTCTGACCTTTGGTCACCCAGAAACCTAGAACAAACCCTGCAAAAGCAATGCTTCTAGCAGAGTTTCATCCTCTAAAGAACTCATCACTGCTGATTTTTTCCCCATGTTTATCTATCATTTACTAGATTTTGCCACATAATTACCAAAAATCTCTTTCTTTCTTAGAAAGTGATTATTTATTTGTTGAACATTTATGTACTACAGGCCATTCATATCCCTGAAACTGAAAATATAGATAGCACCGAATTAGACAGTCGAAGTTCTCATCTTTGTGAAGCTTAAATTATAGAAGAAAGTATCACTGTTTGTCCAAGCCGCATAAATCATTGTTAGACCAGCTTTGACTTTGCCATTGATCAAAAATTAATTTCCTTACTTCCAGAAATGAAAAGTGAGTACTACTGAAAGTGATCAGCTCTCTGAGACATCATGGGTTGAGTCCTAATTCTCTATGGTTGGAGCTGCATTAGAAACTTAGCAGGGATAGGCCAACAATGAGGTGGACATTCAAAATGGTACCAAGTCTTCTCATCTTCTCTGATTTTTTTTAATCATTGGCCCTTGGTTTTATCTGTAGTTCATAAATAAGTACCTGTTACACATAAAGCATCTAATTAGAATAGTTTAAAGCAGTTTTCACAAGAAGGCTGAACTTTCCTGTAATGGTTCTATTTCAGTTTGTTTGGGTTTATTACATCAGTTAAGTTTTTGTTTTGAGTACAGAAGAAAATGATGAATTTCAGAAAAAATATACATTAGCAAGAATCAATCTAAAATGCTATTCAACTGTAAGAATTAGAAATAATCATGGTAAGAAGTGCTATATCCAACCTGCTTAAAATTTTCACCTAAGGTTAGTAAAAAGGATACCTAAATTATGTGATCTCTTAAATGTACAGGTGAGTTCAGAGAGGTCCAAAATTCGTTTTTCTTTAGGAATATTGAAGATACAGAATGAGTTAGTTATAGATATTTTATTATTGTTTCAATATATGTCCAAATAAGTTCAAATTTAGAACTTAAACTTACTGTTGGAAATTCATTAAAATTATCTAAATATACATTTTAAAAGGAGCAACAATTAGAAACATAAAATATACCTTTATATAAAAGCTATAACTATAAAAGAGAGCATGTAACATTTTCCTTGATTAACTTCACCCAGATATCTGACAAGTCTTAAAAAGTATTTAAGGTGTCCAATTTTAGAGGTGACCAATAATTTATTTCATTGCTTATTTTCCTAGTTAAGACAAATTAAATGCACTTTTTAGAAGAAATAGGGCCAGTATTTCCAAAATAAAATTACTATTTTACATTTGTGAATTCATAGATCATAGGTATATGAAGGTTTTAATAATAAATTTTGTCTGTAGCTCCAAAATATTCCCTATTGCTTAATATACATTATAAATTATAAATCTTTTAATATGTGATATTTTAGTTAATAAACACAAGTTAATTATATATGCAATCACTTCTTATAACTTGCTTTTATTTCCTCTTAACACATTTTTAAGCATGCCTTACACTTGGGATTTCAGTAACATCTCTGACAATTATCTCTTCATTATCTGAATTGAATCCGCTCTCATTATCTGTTTATATCCGTAACATCTCAAACTTCCTACGGACCCAATCCCCAAATTGAAACTGATTGTTCACCTTCCCCTAAAAGGACATTGGGATTAATTCCATCAGACTAACAGCCTTGTTTATCTGGGTCACCACAAAATGCTGCCATTGCATTGCATGTATTGTCTACTTATCCATGAATCAGACTTCATTTCTCATATGTCTCTGATTTCCCCTTTACGTTCTGCTTTGGATTTCAATGCCTGTCATCAGGAAAATGTTTGGTGTCCTCTGTCTCTTCAATGTACAATTTATCTTGCTGTTTAAACTTCTGTCCCTTGAGGATACTGATTGCCTTTTCTAGTGGAGCCTGTAACTCCTTTCTTTTAATCCTTCTCTGTAGATTTACAACTCATGATGAATGTTAAGCAGGCAGAAACTATCACTGAGGTACATCGATATAATTTATTTTAGAGTTTTCATATATTTATCATATATTAATTCATACATAGATAAATATAATTTTTTTCTTGGATTAATGAAACAAATTCCATTCTCCTGGATGTGGAGGTTTGTTCACTAGTATGCTACCAGTACCAAGAATAGATCTTGAAATATACTGAGAGAGCAATAAACACTTGTTGAATTAGTATATGTTAGTGATTTATAATCCCTCTTTCCTCTTTACTGTTACTCCTTGACTACAAACCATAGCTCATTATAAGTACGTGCTTTGAGACTATACCATTGGCCACTCCTCCAAGTCATCCCCATCATATTTTGCCTAATTTACTACTTAGTTTCTTAACAGCAACATCAATATCCAAGCAGAAAATCCAACAAACAGCCCAGCTTATCTATTTACTCCCTTTGTTTCTATAACGTTCTGACCTTGCTTTTAAAAAGCATCATCTCTCTTTTCTCCAGCAATAGTATACTCTAATAGAACGTGTGGCAATGATGTTTTGATTCCAGTGGCATTGGTAATTAATTATCTCCACCTTTTTTCACCTTGATCATAGTGTTCCTCTTCTTTCCTTCTTACCAAGTGGTGGGTTTCAAGGTTCACCACAGCGATGCCTCCCCCCACATTGTCAATTCTCCTGCTTTTCCTTTCCCCTAAATTTATTCCCTGTCAAACACCATCTCTGATTATACCAAATTATCTGCCTGCCCTTGGTTGGCTGAGTATGTCTAAGCAAAACTCACAGAATCATGCTGACTTTATTTATAACCTCAAATCACAAACTGAATCTTCTGTTTCCTCTGTCAACAATTTCATGTGTTTCTTTTCTGTCTTCAAATACTTAAACTTTCCTCGTTCCTGCCCCCTCTGAGCTGATGGACTGGATTTTTATTTCACAAAGCAAACAAAATGAATCAGAAGAAAACTATTTTATCTTCAACCGCCAAATCCATCAATGATTTGTGTTTTCTCTATCTGTGGGTATTGGTTGGGCAGTTCTGCTCTAGACGGACTTATCTGTAACGGGGTAGTCTGGAATGGACTTATTTAGATGTTCAAAGGTTCAACTGTGCAGCTGAGATTACTCTTTATGTGCTTTCTCATCTGTCAGCAAGCATGCCTGAGCTTCTTCACATGGTAGCAGAAATGGTCCAGCAGCAATATAAAGCAAGACTCAATGAACAAGAAGTTGCCTAAACTCTCATTGAAAATTTATTAATAACCAAAGTCAGTCACATAACAGATTAGAGTTATGTGGGAAACTGCATATGAAACATGCAAATAAAATATGATAACTTCTACGACTAAATGTATCCCCTTAAAATTCATGTTGAAGCGTAAATCCTCAGTGTGAGTGCATTTGAAGGTGGGGAGTTTGGGAGATTATAAATCCTGAGAGTGGAGTCCTCATGAATAGAATTAGTGTTCTTACAGGAAGAGACAAGGGATCCAGCTTCTTCTCTTTGTTCTTCACCAGTGAGCCTATAAGGAGAAGTCAAACATATGTAAAACATCCAGTGGGCTTTTACTCCACATGGTCTTCTAAATCCTTGAGGTTGGATTTTCTAGGCCTCAAAATCTTGAGAAATGGGGCTGGAGTGGTGGCTGAACAGTTACAGCACCTGCCTGGCATGCTGGAGGACGTGATTTCGAACCCTAGCACCATGTATATAACAAAGTGTTGGAGCAACCAAAGCAACATGAAAAACCAAATAAAATTGATTCTATCTTTCTCTCTCTCACCCTCTTAAAAAATCATGAGAAATAAATGCTTATATTTTTAGCTACCCAGTCTATTTGTGACAACTCAAACTAACAGTTTTGCAAATAATATAGACTCTTGCTAATCTGTTATTCCTTTACCTCCTTTTACTATACCTCTCTTGAGAATGCAAATACACTACTATGGTCATATTTTAGCCATATATTATATTACAGAATTGATGATTCTTCAGTTAATATAGGTACCTGAAGACAACTTTTATTATCATTCTTAGGGTAAAATGAGGTCTGACTTCTTATCTCAATTCTTATACACAGATTACTGGAGTAATTTTTACAAATCAATCATTGAAGTAATTCTAGGCTCTCTGTACCTCTCTGTTCAATAAATTTTAGATAACTCTTTGCTTTTTTGTTTATTTTGAATTTGTCTAACGCTCACAATAATTTGAAAATGGAACACTTTCCCTATAGCCTTCACCCAGATTTTCTGAATGATAATATCTTACATAACCATTGAATGCTGTCAAAACCAGGAATTTAATATTGGCTCCTCCTCCTCCTCCTCTTCTTCCTCCTCATTATTATTATTATTATTATGTACCAGGTAATGATCGCAGGCATGCTTAACCACTGAGTCACATCCTCAGTCATTTTTAGTTTTTATTTTGAGACAGAGTCTTGCTAACTTGTTAGGGCCTTGCTAAGTTGCTCATCTGGTTTTGAATTTGTGATCCTCCTGCCTTGGCCTCCTGAGCTACTGGGATTACCAGGTGGGTCATTGTGCCCAATGGTGTGATATTATTAACTCAAGCATGGTTAATTGAATTTCAACAGCTTCTACATTTTGTAGAATTTCATCAGTTTTTACATTCAGTGTTTTGTGCATGTGTGCATGAGTGTGAGTGTGTATGTATGGTTCTATGAAATTTTATCAATTATGTAGATTAAAATAGACATTGACAACAACAGAAACTCCTTTACATTTCTCCTTAATCAATACACTGTTCTTCCAGTCCTAAACTTTGGAAATCACTGATCTGTTCTCTATCACTATAATTATGAATTTAAATTTATTATGTAAATGAATCCATTGGAGATTGCTTTTTTAAATTTTCATTAAGCATAATGCCCCTGAGACTCATCCATCTGTTGTATGTGTTATAAGTTCAGGCCTTTTTCTTGCTTAAATAATAGTCCATTATATGAGTATGCCACAATTTATCTATTCACTCCTTGAAGGACATCTGTTTAGATTCTAGTTTGGTGATATTACGAAGAAAGTTGCAGTGAACATTCACGTACAAGTGTTTGTGTAAACTTAATTCTTCATTTCTTCATGTATATAAGAGATATGATGAGTCATGTGGTAAGTATACATTTAACGTTAGAAAAAAAACTGCAAAAATTTTCCCTATTGTAATTATGCTATTTTGCATTCTCATTGGAAATACATAAGAAATAGTTTCTGGGGAACCAGAGAATATCAGCATTTAGTACTATCAATTTATTTTTTATCTTAACCATTTTAATAGATATGTAGTAATATCTCATTATGGGTTTTAATTGGTATTTCTCTTAATACCTAATGATGTTGAACATTTCATTTTTTTTGGTACTTATTTGCCATCCATACATCTTCTTTAGTGAAATATTTTGAACAGTTTTTTTGCACTTTTCCTAATTTGTTGTTTATTTTTTCCAAACAACTATACAATGAATCTTAAAATCAGGTAGTGTAATTTCTTCAGCACTTTTCTCCTTCTTTCTTTATTGTTTTGATTATTCTGATTTCTTTCTTTATCTTGGCAGTCTTATTTTTTCCCTAATGAAAAAAAATCACATCAACATGGTTTTCCTGGTTATCAGTACACATCCATGTTCATTTTCTAGTTAATATTTGCTGTCCCTCACTGATGTCTTATTAATCCCATGTGTTTGTTCATGCTACTTCTCAGAACCAACTTCCCCTTAGACTCTTCCCTAGTAGACCACCTATATTTTTTCCAAAAAAAATTCTTTTTGAAGACTCCCCCTTTCTAGGAAACTTTTCCTGTCTAACCTCAATCTCTGAAACCCACACTTTTCTTTCCTATTTCTTTTTCCTTGTGAAATTCAATTGTTAATTTTTAAGATCTTATCACATACACACACACAAATTCATAAATGCACTATTCCCATGTAAAATTCAAATTTTTTGAATACCAATAATCTATAAGAAAGCCCATGAAATATTTTCCAATTATATTATGAATATTAAATTATTTTTTAAATTTCTCTCTGATTCTTTAATTCTCCTCCTTTTATCTTTGCTTTCTATCCCCCTCCCTAATTGGGTGCAGCTGCTTTGCTGGTGGCTAAGGCTCATGCATCCCCTTTCTACTGAGTTTTTATGAATGATTTGTTCTATGTCATAAAGCATTCATGTTTCTGCTCTAGTTCTCTTTATCTTTACTGTGTCTGTGCCACATCACACTCACTAGTTTTGTTTCTCTCCTTTGAACACTCTATGGAGCCTCTAACAATTAATGCCATGTTATCCCATCATCTGCCTCACAATTATTTTTAATTATTTATCCCTTTTCAAAATAAAGGTCTATTTTGCACATTTTTTTATATGTACTTCTGTTACAGTTTTTCAAGGATTGCATTATCATTAAGTTACTCTTCCATAACTCCTTCCTTCTTAGATGAGTGTATAAAGTGCACGGCATGATCCTATGTAACTTTTCATCCACTAGCTCCCGCAATCGGGTTTTTGTATATTTTATTGAGTGAACTAAATAAGGCTATTGTTGAAAAGTTTCTCTCTTCAGATAGTCTATTAATATATTTTTTGTAAGATAGAGCAATGAGAGTGTTCACATTGGATGAAAGCAGTGTCTATAATTGTTTATCTTTTCTGGGGCAAGGGCACCACTCAACCACAACAATCCATTTTAATGTGCAATTTTTACCCATCAAACACTGCAAACATCTATTGAATTAAAAACATTTTGCCAAAATGATCATAACTTTTTCTTTCAAACATGTTTGTTTGCACTGTGAGGTCTTTGATACTCAACCTTGCTCATCAAAACAAATAAGTTTTGACTGGAGGATTGAAAGAATATTCTCATTGAATATTTAACTTCAAATATTATTTACCATGCCCACATGTGCCCTTTATTTTGATTGCATAATGAAGCATATGACGTCAGGTTTGAGTTTGACAAATCCACACAAAAGGTATGTACAGAGATGTTTGTGATCCTACGTGCAGGTGAGGAAATGCAAAGCAACAGATTCAGGCTGTTTTCTAAAACTAACATTAATTAAAATGACTTCTTTCTGCCCCAGTAAAAAATCTTTGCTAGGTAACTACACTTCACTGAATACAAAACTTACATGTATGAACAAAATGCAGCCCTTATTCAGATGACATAAAAATATGTACAGTTGGATCAGAAGTAATTGAAGTCGCTTTTAATGCATGTATCAATGGTTAGGTACCACAAAATGTCATGTATGTCTTATTCATGAGTTCTATTTCATGAGAGGAGGATTCGGCTGAATCGTAAACTGTCACACATTGTTAATACATTCTAGCTTGGAATTAGATAAGCTGATCATATTATATAAAATAAAAGGTTTCAAGCAGTGTTCACTTCATACATATCAACTCTTCTCATTTGGATTCTGATTCTTGTGGCCTGTGCCAAGCTTTGCACATGCATCATTATTTCCTTGAATTCTTCTATGAGGTAAGAAAAATTGGATTTTGAAAAAAAAACTCTAAAAATTCCAAATGTTCTCTTTTCTGTCCACAAAGGCATAGATTTCTTTGTGCTAATGTATTTGCGATATTGGCAAGGTGCACTCACAAGGCACATTTATCTTGTGATTAAACCTTTCTTCTTCTTCTTCTTTTTTTTTTAAATACAGAAGGACAATGAGAGAGAGAGAGAGAGAGACAGAAAGAGAGAATCAATTTTATTCAGTTTTTCATGTGGCTTTCGTTGCTCTGGCACTTCATTGTGTACGTGGTGCTGGAGTTGGAATCTGGGTCTTCGTGCTTGCCAGGCAAACCAGAAACCACTGAGCAATTGCTCCATTTCCTAAATCTTTCTTCTTCATTTCTGGTTGGCTTCAGTAAGAATGGAAACAGTAACATAGCCTTTAACAATGGCTTCCCGCATTATAAACGTCTACAGGGCTTTTGACTAAGGTTAGTTTCCTAATTGCCTTTGTACCTTCTCATCAGTGTTTATAGCAAAAAAGTCACAATAGGCAAGTTATGGAACCATCTCAGATGCCCATCAGCTGGTGAATGGATAAGGAAAATGCGATATGCATACACTCACCCACATGCACACATGCACACACACTCACACACACAAAATGGTATTTTACTCAGCCATAAAGAAGAATGAAATTATGACATTTGTCAATAAATGGATGGTACTGGAGAACATCATGCTGAATGAAATAGGCCAGACTCAGAAAATCAAGAGGCAAATGTTTTCTCTCAAATGTGGAAGTTAGAGCAAAGTAAGTGGGGGGTGCGGTGCAAAGAGGGAGTAAGATCTCATGAAAATAGAAGGGAGATCAGTGCAGTAGAAGTTATTATGAGGGAGGGAGGAGGGACAAGAAGGAGAGGAGCTGCAGAATGAATTTGACAAAATTACGCTGTGTGCATGTATAAATATACCACAGTGAATTCCATCTTTATGTTTATCTCTGTGTGTGTGTGTGTGTGTGTGTGTGTGTGTGTGTGTATTGCATCTATTTAAAAAAAAACTAGATAAATAGAAGAAAGACTAGTAGAGTGGAGTAAAGAGAATAGGAGGAGGGAAGAGGGGAGGAAAACAGGAGGCCCTGGGGACTGAAGTGGAACAAAATGAATTCCATGCATGTATGATTATTTCAAGAATAATCCGCCTATTAGACATAGATGTAATACATAAACAGCAGCATTTAAGCCCACTTGATCATAATGTATTATCTTTTTGATGTGTTTTTGGATGTGGTTTGATAGGATTTTGTTAAGGATTTTTGTGTCTATGTTTATCGGGGATATTGGTCTGTTGTTTTCTTTTCTTGATGTGACTTTGTTGGGTTTTGGTATCAGGATTATGGTTGCCTCAAAAAAAGAGTTTGGGAGGGTTCCATCTCTTTCAATTTCGTGGAATAGTTTACTAAGGAGAGGTGTTAATTCTTCTGTAAGGGTCTGGTAAAACTCAACTGAGAATCCATAAGTTCCTGAGATTATCTTTTCTTGGAAGGCCTTCAATTTTGCTACCTGATATTGGTGTTTTGAGCTGTTCAGTATCCTCCTGCATCAGTTTGGGAATGTTGTACATGGCTAGGTATTTGTTCATGTCCTCCAGATTCTCCAACCTGGAGAAGATAATTTTTTAAAATGTTCTGATAATTGTCTGGATTTCAGATATGTCAGTGGTGATGTCTACTATTTCACTTCTGATTATGTTGATTTGCTGCAATTCATTCGTTCTTCGGTGGAACCCAAAACCATTATATATATACACACACACGTACATGCACAAACATACACACACATATATATATACATGCATATATGCATATGTATATATACATGTATATATCTAAATATATATATATATATATATACATACACATACACACACAATGGAGTTCTACTCAGTTATTAGAAAGAATGATATCATAGCTTTTGCAGGTAAATGGATGGAAATGGAAAAAATTGTGCTGAGTGAAACAAGCCAAATAGAGACTTAAGGGTCAATTGTTTTTATATGTGGAACCTAGAGTAAAACCTAAGATAGGATGAAAGTTAATTAAGTTTATTTAATAGACCCACCAAATTTGAAGTAACATATAAGCTGTGGGAAGTATAGCTATGAAGTGAGGTGGACGGGGAGGAGAAAGTGAGGAGAGGGAGGAAAAATAGGGGTGTTTAATACTGTAGATCACATTGATTCCCATGAGAAACCCAAATATACCCAGGCAGGCATACAGATCTAGTAATTTAAATGTTTAAAACACATGTATATGGTCATTTATATCTGCAACTTGGGGGAGTTACAGAGGAGACATGAGTTCTGGGAGTGAGGGAAGAGGGGAGATCCTGGACAAAGATTAGGAGATTAGGTTTAAGCTACTGTGTCAATACATATGCATGTATGAATGTGAAATATGAATCCCTTCATTATGTAAGATGACGTTGAATCAATAAAAAAATCAGCATTTAAAAAATAATGTTCAATCTGGGCACAGTGAGTCAGTTTTGTAATCCCATTGACTCATGTGGCTTAGGCAGGAGGACTGCAAGTTCTCAGCCAGCCTCAGTATTTCAGTGAGACTCTGTCTCAAAAATAAAAAAAGGGTTCAGGATGAAACTAAATGGTACAGCACCCCTGGGTTCAATTATATTACCATAAGTAAATAAATGAAATATAAGGAAAAATAAAATTCACAACAGCACTGCTTTAGGAATGTTATTGCTCATTTCCCCTTTGACATGATTTTCTTTATAAAAGTTGAGTAATATTATCTATTGCAACACTTTTACTTTGGTAACTAAATTTTTTTAAATACCATCCTCATATTCAAACATATAAGGCAGCAGTTGTTAAATTATTCTATTAGAAATTGAAGATTTTATAATTTGAGGATGATTTTTATGCTTCAAGTAGATAAGAAATTTAAGAAAAATTTAGAATGTATAAAATATATTTACTCTTATATTTATAAAAATGCATTTATAATTTGGCTACTATGATGACAGAAATTTGAGACTCAAATATAAATATATATTATGATAAATTTAAAATTTATTTAAATATAGCAGAAGTTATAGAGCGGACATGAATTCAGAGTTACATGGTAACATGTCTCTTTAAGGAGTTAAACCTTCCAGATAGTAATATAGGAAAGGCTGCTGTGATTTTTCCACTTCTTATTTTAAATAACTATACTGAAGATAAAACCACATTAAAATATAGAAAATTATCAACAGAGGCAGAAGACTGCCTGGACCAGTCTTAATTTGATTTATTTAATTTACCTTTTCCAGAAGAGATTTAAACCAGTTTACAAGGATAAATAAAATATGGCTAGAGTGTAAGTTAGAAGGAAAAAGAGGGAATAGACATTAAGGAGATAAAATGGAGCATGGAATACATCCAGAAGTGTCTTCTAATAACTCATCAGCTAATGCTGTTTCACACATCCAGATTTAAGCTTTCAAATAGCTGTGCAAAGGACATATTTCTTCTTATTTGTGTAATTGAGGGTATATTGAGAGGTAAATCAAACTAAGAATTTAAGACAAAGAAATACAAATATATTGGTCCTAGGAGAGGATGTGAACTGATGCAGCTAATCAGCAAACATAGGCAGGTGCATCAAACGATGCTCTCAACAATGTCCTTGTGAGGGATATAATGATGAGGTTCTAGGGGTGACTTCTCATAATAAGTACATTCTGAGACCATTACTCCTGGCCGGCCAACTATTCAGAAACAACTCAAAGCACAACCAAATGCAATTTTATTTTCAGCAAATTATTTTGAATCAAATTTAAACTATAGATGATTCAAGGAAATCTAAATATGAGAGATTAAAAAATACATTAAATGTGAATTTAGAGCTTAGGTGACATTGAAGTAAATCTGAATAGTGATACGGAGGACACATATGAAGAACCTGATAGAATATAGGGAAAAGTTTAAAAAGTTAGTAAGGTTTCAAAGGATTATAATAAATTAGTAAAATAGAGAGTGGGGTGCCAAGCTCCAGAAACAGACTTCTCAAGAAAGATTCAAAGCGATTTCTAATGAATGACAAGCTCCCATGGCCAATTATTCAGAGAAGATAAAGGAAAAGTCTGAATTCTCTTCAGAAAATTATTTTGAGTCGACATTAGTCTTTCCTTTTTTAGTATTGTTTATTGTTATTATTTTTAATTGTTGTAGGCCGTCTCTGTGCCAAGGTTTGTCCTGATGTGTAAAGTTAAGGTCTTTTCTAAGCATGTGCCTTTTGCTTTGCATGCTCTCTAATTTTCTCTTTACACAGTTGCTTTTGAATGTCCTAATTTTTAATAAATAGCTCCCAAGAGGGGAAAAGGAAAAAACTTAAGTGATAGAAAAAGGTGCTGATCATTTAAAACCCCAAAAGTCTTTATGGCGGATGAGGGAGGGATGAGGGAGGGAGTTGCAATGGTGGAAGGAGGTATAAAGGAAACGGTTACACACTATTTTTCTGCACATCTGTAGATCAGATACACCAATCAGTGATCAGAAAGCAAATCCCTGATATTTGGAGAAGAGGATCCTCTTTCCTACCCCAGCTCCCACAATCCGTGTGCAGCTGCTTGCCATTTGAGAGGAAGATCTGTAGCAGCTTATGTGCGAAAGCTAAATTAACCACAGTTTATCATCGAAGCTTCTTTCCATCTGTATTACAACCCTTCAGTAGATTCAAGAATTCCAAAATAGTTTATCAGTCAGATTCTGTTGGAGCAGTTGTCTAGGTGGGAAGACAGGTTCCTGTTACTTTCTACTCTGCCTTCCCTGAATCCTTTCTCCAGTTGATTTTTGTACATTGTGCATATATCCTGGAATCTTGATGACCTTATTTATTAGTTTTTGTTAGCTTTTCTGTAGATTCTTTAGGATTTTCTATGTATAAGATTATAGAACTTGGAAATATAGGATATTGCTTTATCCTTTTAAATCTCGTTATCTTTTATTTCTTCTGGATGTCTTCTTTCCTTGGTTAGAGCATATGGTATAATGTTGAATAGGAATTGTTAAATCAGCCATATTCTTGTTTCTGATTTTAGGGTGAAAGCTTTCATCTTTCACCATTAAATGTGATATTAGTTATGTTTTATACGTAGATGCCCTTTATTAGAGTGTGAAAATTCCTTCTAACCTTAGTTTTTTCAGTTTACTTTTTAAAAACAAAGGGTGTTAGATTTGGGAAAAAATATTTTGGGTGTACATTGAAATGATTGGGTGGTATTACCCTTTATTCTATTTTATTCTATTAAAGTTGTATTGTGTTATTAAGCTGTTCAACCATCCCAGCCTTCCTGTGGAAAATCTTACTATTCCATCATATGTAGTAAATTTTACATGGTGCTGGATTTAATTTAAAGGTATTTTATTGATAATTTTTGAATCAAATTCATAAGATGTATTGACCTATACTTTTCTTGTGATGTCTTTATCAGGTTTTGGTGTAAGTATAATGCTGGTATAATAGAGTGAATTTGGAAGAGTTCCTTTCTCTTCTTTTTTTTGAAAGTTTCTGGTGAATTGGTATTACTTCTTTGAAAGTTTGACAGAATTCAGCAATAAAGCCTACTGGGCTTGATCTTTTCTTTGTGGTAATTTTTAAAATTACTAATTTTATGCTTCGTGTTCCCCCAAATACATACAGCAAAGCCCTAATTACCAGATAATCCAATATTGGGAAATAAGGTCCTTAAAGAGGTGAATAAGGTTAAATAAGAGTTGAGTCTTTATCCAGTAGGATTTGTGTTCATATAAGGATAGAAAGGAGTATCTATGAACATAGTGGAAAGACCACAAGATCATGAGGGTGACCACACACAAACCAAGGAGAGAGATCTCACAAGGACTGACAACACATTGACCTTGGTCTTCGGACCTCCGTAACTGTGAGAAATGAATATCTGTTGTTTAGCCATCCAGTCTGTGGTAATTTGGTAATTTGTTATGGTGACCTTCACTAACAGTTCACTCTTTTTCCTCATTGTTTATCAGTTCAGATGTTTTTATCCCACTTGAGTCAGTTTCAGAAGTTGTGTCTTTCTAGAAATGTGCTCATTTAATCTAAGCTACATAGTGTTGGCATACAATTCATGATATTTCTTTATAATCTTTTCTAACATTTCTATAAGATTGGAAGAAATGTCTACTTAAATGTACAGTTTGTGCTTGAATTTTGTACTTCCCAGACTGAGTACTGCAAGAAATAATTTTTGGTCATTTGTGTTGTACCAAAGTTGTGGTATGATTTTATAGCACTCTGAATGGACCAAGACTTAGCATAATTTTCTTATTTTGGTTCAGTTTTGTTCCCACTACCTCCCTTGTGTTTTTGTTGTAAAATATATTTCATGTCTACATGTAGTAGAGTCAGCAGCACAATTACAGTTGGTCCTCATTATTCACAATTTCCATATTTGTGAAGTTTCTTACATATTATAATTTATTTTAGCCCACAGATCAATACTTGTGCTTTTATAGCCGCTCACATATGTAAGCGAAGTGGGGAAAAGCTTGAGTTTCCAGCTTCTTGTTTTCTGCTGAGATAGAACAACATGAAGCTCGGCCTCCTTGTTTCAGTTCTTGTGCTATAAACAGTATCTGTTTTGTAGCATGCTTAGTGTCACATTTTTTCTATTCTTATATTTTTGGTGGTGAATTTGCTATTTAAAAGGACTTCTAAGGGAGGGATTTAAATGTCATATAGCCTTCCTGAGCACAACACAACTGTAATGTACCTTACAGAGAAAATTCATGTGATAGGTAAATGTATTTGTCCATTTTTCCATTTCTATAATAAGACACCTGATCCTGGGTATTGTATAAAGAGGCTTATTTAACTTGCAACTTCAGAAGCTGAAAGTCTAAAATCAGTGGCCCCATTAATTTGGCCTCTGATGAGAGCCTCCCTGGCTTCACTGCATCAACAGCAGATGGCATCATGGCAGGGGGTGGGTGAGAGATAGAGATGAGTGGGCAAATAAGGATGCCAGCAAGTGGGGATAAGCGGGATGGTGATACAGCATTTGAGGCCTATCAAAGTGGTTTCCGTTACCCATTTATTTCCTCTGGTATGGATCACACTGTCCTGTTTCTTTCTATATCTCTCTCTATCTCTCTTGATGGAAATTGGACCTTTTTGATGACATAGTGCAACTCTGAGCATTGATTTCCCACCCACCTACCCCTGGTTCGCTGTTGGCGTTTTCTTATTTTCATGTAGTTGACTTTCCCCACAGAACATACTCCAATGTTATTCACTTAGGATGCAAAATTTGGCACAGTGTGATGGTGTCACTCCTCCAAATGATGGTTCCTTCATCCTTGTTATGTTTTATTGTCTATTTCTCTTACCTTTCCTCTAAGTTTCTGCTTGGCCTGTTTCTCTTGATATCACACCCAGCTATTAGCCTCCATGATTTGTAGCCCATTGCTTTGTTATCTTATAGAATTCCTCAGGACGTAAGTTGCTCCACAATTTAATCCAGTTAACGTCAGTCCCTTTGCAGATGTTGTCTTCGATCTTTAAGCCTTACTTTGACCTTTTACGTAGCCTATCCCTGGTTCTCACAATTGAAAGTTTTGCTTTTGTTGTCTTTTGGTTACAAGCCTCCTCTTAATTCCTCACCACCCAAATCTCCACTATTTTTAAAATACCCTTATGCTTGGACATCTCCCTGATTTTTGCTAAATAGAGTGAGTTCTCTTAGGGAGAACTATAGAGCCTTCCCTCTTGTGGCCTACCTTGTTCTCTGAGCACAATGGCACAATACTGCTCCAGAGAACAGTTACTTCTTCTCTTAGAGTAACATACCTCTTCTGGGTGGGGTACTGGGTTAGGATGTGACTCCTACTCTTCTCAACTTACATTTCCTGTTTGGATGCCTCTGTCTCATAAGGAGATGAGCCAAGAGTGATTTGGACTCAGACTATTGCATTTGGAGTATAGCTTCTGCCCTATAAGAAACCCAAAGTACTGTCACATCTAAGGGCTGACTGGGGATCTCAGCATTGCTTGCCTTGAATAAGTTTCTGCAACATGGAGCTAGGGTAGAGGGAAAGTGAGCTTGTAAGTACAATTTCTTACTTAAATTTAACATAATTATGAAAATAAATGTTTCTCGCTTGGAGCTGTCCCTCTGGACAATTTAAAGACTTTAATTCATTGTTTTTAGTAATTGTTACCATTTGTGACTGGTTTATTTGGTAGAGGATAGGGGAGATACTCATATCACCCCTCCATTCCAGAAGTCAGTTTTCTCCCATATTTATTTTTAAAGCAGAATACAGAAAAAGGTAAAAACTAACCTAAAGCCTGAACATGCAAATGCATAGTAAAATGCCTACACGTACCCAGTACATATACATATATACCAATATTCTGGGTCAAAATATCCATATCATTTACCAAAAATATGGGCAGATTAGTGGTGGAGATATAGGGATGAGAGTTTTATGAGAGACATATAATTGATTAAAATGTATTTTTATTCCTTTTCTGGATATTTGAAAATTTAACTATATGAGAAAGTAAACTCTCCAAACAATGAAAAACTTAAAAAATAGAAAATTGCTCTTTTGTTAGATATCCCTTATATTCCTTGGGGGTTGTCACTGCTAATATTTTTTTATATACTTACAGAAACATGAAAAAACACAGACTGTGCTTTCATAGTTTATGTCGATTTTTAATTTGTCATTTGATGACACATGATAGAAGTATTTCTATATCAGAATATAATTCTAACTCATTGTTTCAATTTATGGAAATGACAATGCTAACAACAATGACAATAGCAATAATATTCTATATGCCAGCTTCTCATATGTATTTTATATGTGTCCATTCATTAAATTCTGACAGTGCTTACATAGGTAGCACGTTGGTATCCATGTTTTTTCTCATAAGAAACTAAAATACAAAACAAAGATATGTGTATAAGGCACTACATATTAATATAGGTGGAGCTATGATGGACTCCTGACAAATTTATTCAGAGCCTTCTCTCTCTCAATCATCTTTTGTTTAGACATATATTTAGTGAAAAATAATTGAATTAGTCTCAGTTTTCACTGTTATGAACAAAGCAAAATCTGTGGCTCACTCAAGTATTACCAGAAGACAAAAAAATAGAAATGAAAATTTTTGTCCAAACTACAAATGTCCTTCTGTTTCTAATAGATTTGTTAAATTATTTGTTGTAGACATTCTGATTTTAAAATAGCAATTTAATGTCACTTATAAAAATCCAATCAGGAGGTATTTGAAAATATCAAACAGAATTTTATGAATGCAATATAGAAATATATATCCGTAAACATATATTTACATTTTTAATAACATAAAATCCAAAAATTTGAATATTATTATAGGTAAGTCCAGTGGAGAAATGCTAAAATAATAGAGTATAATTGCATAATATTTGTTTTAAGAATTCAAGATAGTTTCATATTAAGAAGTATATCAAAATTCATCATAATATAGTAAATGAATGCACTGACAGTTAATATAATCAAAACAATGTGGCGCTTTCATAAACAAATAACATATCGGCCAATGGGATAGAATGCAGAGCCCAAAAATAAATCTTCATCTATATGGCAAATGATTTTTGATAAGCATGCCAAGATCATTCAATGAAGAAAGGACAGCTTTTTTGACTAAATATTTTGGTAAAAATGGATATTTAAACGAAAAACATGAATTTGGATCATTACTTGACACTATATAAGAACATTAGCTCAAATTGGATCAGACCTAAATAAAAGACCTAAAGCTATAGGACTCCTAACATTGGGTTTGACAGTGGTTTCTGAGATATATCCCAAAAGTACAGGCATACTAAATAAAAATACATAAATTGCAACTCATTAAAACTGAAAACTTCTGTGCATCAAATTACAGAATCATAATGTTGAATATCAACCTATGAAAGGTGAACAAGTATTTTCAAATCATATATATGATAAAGAGTTACAGTCAAAATACATAAAGAACTCCTCCAACAGCAAAAAACAGGCAGTCAACTAAAAAATTGTTAAGTCTTCACTAGCTATCTCTCCAAATGAGATACACAAATGGCCAACATAAAAAGAGGAAAAGATGCTCAACATCACTGATAACTTGGAAATTATAAATCAAAACCACAATGAAATACCACTTTACACCCATTAAGGTGGCTGCTATCAAACAGGTGTTCCTAAGGATGTAGAAAAGTTGAAATCCTTTTGCATTCTTGACATGAGAAATGGTGCGGGTGGTATGGAAAATAATAATTGGTCTTCCCTCTAATTAAAATAAAATTATCATGTGATCCAGCAATTCCACTTCTGGATATAAACCTAAAAGAATTTAAAGAAGTCTCAAAGAGATAATTGTTCACCCATTGTTCACAAAAGCCCAAAGATAGATCTAACCAAAATGTATATTAACAAGTGGATGGGTAAACAAAATGTGGTATAAATACTTAATGGAATATTAATGAACTTCAAAAATGAAAGATACTATGTGACATGCAACATATATGAACATTAAGGACATTATGCTGGGTGAAATAAGCCAGTTAGGAAATAACAAACGTTGTATGATTTTACTTATGTGAGTTATCTACAATGGTCAAATTGATAGAGAAAGAATACAGAATGGCAGTTTCCAGGGACTTATGGGGCAGAGGGAAATGGGGAATTTTTATTTAATGAGTGTGGCATAGAGTTCCAGTTTTCCAAGATGAAAACTTTCCTGGAGGTATAACTGCACAATAATATGAATATGTTTAACACAACTCAACTGTACTTTTAAAAGTTTAAGTTAAATGTTGTGGTAACAATGACTCAACCCCCATCAAGATACCAATGTCATTCTTCACAGATATAGAAAAATTGTTTCCCAAATTCGTTTGGAACAATAAGAAATCCAAAATAGCAAAAGCACTAGTAAGAAAAACAAACAAATAAACAAACAAAAAACAGCAAAACAGGAGATATCATAATACCTGATCTGAAATTATAGAGCTGTAGTAGCAAAAATGGCATGGTATTGGTATCCTACTAATAAGAAGACCAAAGGAATAGAATAGAAGACACTGAGACTAACCCTCAAATCTTTAATCATCTGATATTTGACAAAGGGGGCAAAGATAAAGTTTGGAGGAAAGACAACCTTATCAACAAATGGTGCTGGACAAACTGGACAGCCATATGCAGACAACTGAAATTATATCCTTATCTCTCACCTCGCACAAAAATTCTAAACAAAATGGGGCAAGAAACTAGGAATTAAACCAGCAATCATACAATAATTGGAAATAAAAAGAGGATCAATACTCCACTAAGTTAGTGTAGGTACCTTCTTCCTTATATCTATTTATTTTATTTTTATTTTTTTAGGAGAGAGGGACAGTGAGAGAGAGAAAGAGAGAATCAATTTAATTTAGATTTTATGTGGCTTTCATCACTCCAACACTTTATAATGTACATGGTGCTGGGGTTTGAACTCATGTCTTTGCACATGCCAGGCAAGCACCACAAATGCTAATCCACCGCTCCAACCTGGCACCTTCTTTCTTAACAAGGGTCCCATGGGGCAAGAATTAAAACCAAGAATTAATGAATGAGATGCCATTAAACTGAAAAGCTTCTGCACAGCTAAGGAATTAGCCAAGAGTGTCAAGAAAGAACCTACAGAATGGGAGAAAATCATGACCTGCTACCTCTCTAACAGGGGGCTAATATCCAGAATATACAAAGAACTCAAATACTTAACACCAACAACACAAACACTCTGATCAGTAAATGGGTTACGGAACTAAACAGAAATTTCTCAACAGAGAAAGTTAAAAAAGCTAAGAAATATATGAAAGTGTTCTACATCATTAGCAATCAGAGAAATGCAAATCAAAATAGCACTGTGATTCCACCTCACTCATCAGAATGACGAAAATGAAGAAAATGAAAAATAACAGATGCTGGAGGGGTTGTGGGGAGAAAGGAACACTAACACACTCTTGGTGGGATTGCTAACTGGTATAGCAACTCTGGAAAGCAGTGTGGAGACTCCTCAAACAATAAGGAATGGAACCACCATATAACTCACCTTTCTCACTTCTGGGTGTTTTTCCAGAAGAGCTAGAATCAGTATATTACAGAGATACAGCTACATCAATGTTTATAACAGCTCAACTTACAATAGCTAAAATATGGAATCAACCTAGATGCCCCTCACTGGATGAATGGATTGAGAAAGTGTGATTGAGAAAGTGATCATATATATATGTATATATTTATATATAATGAAGTTCCACTCAGCTATTAGAAAGAACTATATGGCTTTTGCAGGCAAATGGATGGAAATGGAAAAAAAATCATGTTAAGTGAAACGAACCAAACACAGAGACTTAAGGTTAGAATGTTTTCTCTCATATGTGGAAGCTAGAGTAAAACCTAAGATAGGATGAAAGTTAGTCAAGTTTATTTAATAGACCCACCAAATTTGAAGTAACACATAAACTGTGGGAACTATAGCTATGGAAGAGGGCAGAGGGGGAGGAGAAAGGGAGGGAGGAGAAGGGAAAAAGGAGTGTGTTCAATACTTGGCTCCCATAAGAAGCCCATATATATCCAGGCAGGCATATAATTCTAGTAATTTCAATGATTGAAATACATGTATATGGTCATTTATGTCTGCAACTTGTGGGAAATACAGAGGAGACATGAAGTCTGGGGGAGTGGGAGAAGGTGGGGAGATCCTGGACAAGGATCAGGTTTAAGTTACTCTGTCATTACATATGAATGTATGAATGTGAATCAACAAATCCCTTCATTATGTAAGATGAACCAATAAAAAATAAAAATAATAGTTGAGGGCTGGAGCGGTGGCTCAGCGGTTTCGGCGCTTGCCTGGCAAGCACGAGGACCCGGGTTCAAACCCCAGCACCACGTACACAACTGAGTGTTGGAGCAACTAAGGCCATGTGAAAAACTAAAATAAAGTTGTTTCTCTCTTTCTCTGTTTCTCTCACTGTCCCTCTCTCTTTAAAAAAAAAAATAATAGTTGAGGCAAAAAAGTTTAAGTTAGCAAATTTTGTTATTTATATTTTACCACAATGTATAAAATAAAATATATACATATATCAGAAAATATTAATTCATAGCAAGAAAGTGTTCCTAATATCAAACTAATTGAAAAGCAGAAACAAATTTTATGTACTATATAGTCCCTTTAAAAATATTAATACAAATATAGGTGAGAGAATTATAAGATAATTTTCTTAAATGTTTTAAAAAATTAAAAAATAATTACCGGTGAGTCATGTGATTAAGGGTTACTTTTATTTTCTTTGACACATCTTTGCATATTTCCCAGCTCTTCTACATTTAATTAACCTATATTTAATTCTTTGATAATTGGAGAAATAAACTTGGTAAAAAGTGTAACACTTGTTTTGGACCACACATGATTATATGAAATTCATTAATTACCTGATGGTGCTTTTCCCCAGTCACCCAACTCTGCCTTCACTGGCTCCAGTATTTCATCTTGTTTGCTATGACATGTGAACTCCTCAGCCACCTTTGTTCCTCCATTCATAGGAAAGTATGCTGTAAGATGAAATTCAAACCGGACACTTATTTCTTCTGCTTCTTTCTGGCTCCAAGTTGCTATAGCTCTTGCAGGTCACATGGAGCTCAGAGAGATTCATACAGGTTCAACTTTGGAGCCCAGAGTTTAACTGGTCTCAGCAGGAGTTTCTCAGGCTGTTTTAGCTCTTGAATAACTTAGTTCAATCCAGTTCCATTTATTTATTTGCCGTAAATTCAAGTTGTCTTCATTATTCCTGTGATTTTTATATTAGAACCCGATATATTCAACATAATATACATGTTCTTATTTACATTATCTTGTAAGAACATAAAAATTATGCTGTGTCCTGTGGAGGGCTGCATTGCCCCCCGGGAGCCGATCAGGAGGAGGGTGAGTGCCGACGGCTGGAACCCGGGTCCCCCCTCATCCAGGGACCGCTTCCCTCCCAGCCGGGGAAACGAGGCAACCACACGCAGCTGATGGCAGCTCAGAATCTGTTTATTATCAAGGCACACAGGTTTTTATATATGGAGGAGGGGAGACAGCCAAGGAATCAATAATCCTTCTAAGGGAGTTGCCAGGGGTTGTGCAGATTTTGAGTACAGACAAAGAACTAGGTAGCAGCACATTCCAACCCACTCTAACTCTTTGCATAACAAAGCAGGACCTAGCAGCCCTTCCTGAAGGAACTTATGGAAATAGTAACAAGATCGCCCTAGGGCAGCTGTTGAAATAGGGGTGAAGGCTACACCCCAACAGTGTCCTACCAGTATTTCACCTCAAGGTGTATTCTGTCTGAAAGAATTGCCCATCAGCACCTTCTTTATGTTGAACTCATAAAATATGACAGTCAACAAATCTGTTTCTCTCTCCTTAGGTATCCATTAGGGAATTGGTTTTCTGACACTTTGAATTTTACCAGATAAAACCCCTCAAATTCAACAGGACTAAATCTTATAGGTAAATAAAATGATCACAGAGAGACAAAAAAGGGGCATATATTAAACTCACAGATGAAATAATTAAGATTTTAAAATATTTAGATCCTAGTATAGTTCTTGGAGAGGGAAAAAGAAAAATACCTTCTTGTACTTCTAAGGTCAATTTTAAATGGTTAACTTCAGTACAGAAAAGTGTTCAGACAAAATATTTAAATGTAAATTTTTATTAAAGCACTAACATAAAAATTCTACTTTTAACTATGTTATGATTACTAAAGAGTGAAATAAGGTAATTATAAATGAAATTGTCATTAATGTTTATTCTCTTTAGAACTAGTATTTTAATTTTAGGTTTATATATTGTAGGAGTATGGTGTTTTATGGGCTTTCTGCACATTTTATTGAATGTTGAGGCAGTTTGCATAATCACTGTGTATACTACATCTAGGTCATTTTTATGGAACTTGAAGGATAATAGCAGTGTTTTAAATGATAATGGAGGTTTATAATATTTATGCTTTCTTTTATGACACATCAATGATATATTCTTTTTTCCTTTTCTAAATTTAAATTTATTTTTAACTGATACATGAAAACACAAAATTATATACATTCATGGGGCACCATATAATATTTTGATTCATATGTATACTATATAGTGTACATTATATAATGTTTAAATTAAGTTAAATATACCTGTTCCCTCAATGCTTATTGTTTCTGGAATATGAAAATATCCAAACTCCTTTCTACTAGCTTTTTGAAACATATAGTACATTATCATATCATAGTCACCCTCAAGTGCAAATACACAACAGAATTTATCTAATCTAACAGTGCCTATTGGTCAATCTTTCCCCATCCCTGACTCCCCTGTACTCTCTGCAGCCTCAGGTAACCTCCAGTCTACTCTCAATCTGCATGAGATAACTTTTTCAGATTCCACATATGAATGAGATCATGCAGTTCTTGTATTTCTATGCCTGGCTTATTTCACTTAACATAATGATCTCTAGTTCTGAGGCTGGAGCAGTGGTTCAGTTGTTAAGGCACTTGCCTGGCATGCTGAAGATGTGGGTTCAAACCCCAGCACCACGTATACAACGAAGTGTTGGAGCAATGGAAGGCCATGTGAAAAACTAAATAAAATTGATTCTTTCTCTCTTTCTCCCTCTCCCCCTCTCACTGTCCTTCTCTCTTAAAAAAAAATGGTCTCTAGTTCCATCTATGTTGTCTCAAGTGATAGGATTTAATTTTTTATGGCTGAATGTACTACATTTTATTTATTCAATTATCAGTTGATGGATACTGAGGTCTTTCTGTTTCTGGCTATAGTGAATAGTGCTGAAATATACTGGGGAGTGCATTTCATTTCCTTTGACTATCTGCCTGGTAGTGGGATTGCTAGATGAACCGGTACTTTTATATTTAGTATTTTGAGGAACCTCCATGCTGTTTTCTATAATGGGTATACTAATTTATACTCCCACCAATGGTGTGTAAAAGCTTCCTTTTCTCCACATTCCTGCCAGCACTTGCTTTCTTTAGTTTTGGTAATAGCCATACACACTATGTGATATCTCATTGTAATTTTAATTTGCATTTCTTTGATGATTAATTATGTTGAACATTTTTACATATATATTTTGTCCATTTGTATATTTTGTTTATTTAATGGCCAGTTATTAATATATATCTACATATAAATGTAGTCCTCTTTTAGTATGTTTAAAATATTGTGTGGACTGTCCACATAGCTGTCTCAATCTATTGATTTACCAACAAATCAAAATCTCAACTATTACTTGTAAGCCTATATTGTCAGACTTCTGATGAAATGAAAAATTCACTTGGCTTAGATTCAGAAGAACTGAATTCAAATCTGTATCCTTGGGCAGTGATCAACTAACTTTTTTTTAACCTCAGCTCTCTTTAAGTGATAGCTGCAAATTTAAAGTTGCAAGTCTCAGATTCAAATCTTGTCTCTGTCAGACAATACTAGATATTTGACATATTTCTTAAATAAATTAGATTTGTAAAGCCTGTTACCTCAAGATAAACAATTGAAATAGCAAATGTAATTTTTATAAACTGCAGAGCTTTGTTCAAACTTTTGAATATAGCACATAGATATTTATCATTTCGTTTTATGCCAAGTTGCCTTTTAATTTAAATACTCACATATGAGTGGAGACAAATACAAGTAATATTCATAAAAAGACTCAGATAATACATAGATGTGCAAATATTGTAGGAGACTTGAAGAGGAACAGCCATCTATGAACATAGGAGAGTTGATTAAAACATTGGTATTTGAAGGCACGTTTAAGGGAAAGAAGGAAAAACAGCATAGAATGAAGATACAAGCATGATCCAAAAAATGGGAGTTAAAAGACGCATAGTCACAAAGTGAGGTGAAGTTGTGTTTGGACACAGCAGGTTATAGTAGGAGACATAATAGGAACTGAGGTTTGTAAAACATTTTGAATCAAAATGCAAAGATCCATGGAGGCCACATTAGGAGGATGGACCTTTTCCATGGGGAACCATGGAGCTGTTGACATTCCAATAATTCTTTTATCTAAATTACGGCAAAATGATAACTATACTTTCTTTTATACATTTTGGATTTGAAATCTCATGGTAGTAGAAGATGCCTAATAGTTAAACTACACTATGGTTTGAATTTTTGTGCTTCCTAAATAATTCGTCTTGGAACTTAATCTCCAATGCAACAGTATTAAGTGGTGGGACCTCAGGAGATAACTAGGTCTTGAGGGTTCCTCCCTTGTGAGTAGGATTAACGCATTTATAAAACAGACTTTGCATTGCTTTTGACCTTGTTTCCCTTCCTGTACCCTTTGTCATGTGAAGACACAGTAGGAAAGGCACAGTTTTGGAAACAGACTGGGCCCTTACCAGACACTAAACCTGCTGATACCTTGATCTTGGAATTCCCAGCGTCCAGAGTGATGATAAATAAAATCCTCTCCTTTAAAGTTTACCTAGCCTCAGGAATTTTGTTACAGCAGCCCAAATAGACGAAGACAATTACAAACCCCTCACATCCTGAGTTCATGTCACAGATGAATGAACTGAAAGTAGGTAACATAAGGAAGAAAAAGCCTATGTTAACCATTGTAGTTATAATTTTTAAACTATACAAATGGCACAATAATTGTCTCAAGTCCATGCAGACTGCCATAACAAAATACCTTAGGCAGAGTAACTTACAAAATCAGAAACTTATTTCTCATAGTTCTGAAGCTTGAAAAGTTCAAAGTCCAGGAGTCAGCAGATTTGGGTGTTGGGGTAAGGGTTTCTCTGTGCTTAGGAAGGACAAAGTGTTTCCTTAGGCTTTTTTTTATAAGGGTACTAATCCCACTTGTAAAGATTCTGTCATCATGGCTTTATCATCTCTCAGAGACTCCACCTCTTAATACTAGTGATTTGCTGCCTAGGCTTCAGCTATGAAATGGGTGGGAGCCCAGCATTCAGACTCCAGCAGGAGTGACATATGTCAGTCAAATAATGATAAGACTTTGTAATAGCACGCAATTGAAGAAAATGGCTGGACATAGGATCTATAGGCTTAAAGCTTTAAGAAAAAGCACAGCCTGGCCTCATTGAAATAATTTGTAGATACACTTCTTACAAGGACATGAATGAATGCAGGCAATTTGTAAAAGTACACGTGTAAGTTTATCATGCAGAATTAATTCTCAGCAATACATGTGCTGAATGAATATTTGGTTGAAGAAAACATTTACCCATATAGTTTACATAATTACACCTTTTGCTCATAATACAGAATTGGCCTAATTTTCATTAAGCGTGACTATAGTTTTCCTACACTAATCATATTAATATCATACTTGCTTTGATACCAAAGAAAATAATTAGGGTTTTTGGATGATAGTTAATATAATATCTATACATATATATATATATGTATATGAATATAATATATAAAATAAGAAATAGTATATGTTTCATTTTATTTTCTCTTCAATTTAAATATAATCATGGGATATTGATCCCAGTAAGCTAGCTTTCTTGATGATGCCCATTTTTTATTTATTTCTTTCCTTTACCTTTCATCCAATGAGCATTTGACAGATATTTCAAATACAGGAGAACAAAATGGCCAAAGAAACAAAAAACATCACTCTCAGTGTTTGAAGATTGGTTCTGTGCTTGGTCACTCCTTTAAGATTTAATCACGCTGCTAAAACTCTGCCTCAGCCTTCACTTCTGCTTGCGTTGAGCCTAGAGACTAGCCAGTGATGAAACCTGAGGGCTTCTGGGATTTGGTTGAGCACTCATCCAATCCTGGGCATGCTCTTGGTTTTTTAAGTCCTCAGGATACATGGACACTTTTAGATGTTCTGCTTTCCCAGTCAGTCTCACTTGGTTTTTCCTCCAAGGTCTTGTATGTGTAGTGTAATGTTTTACCCCAGGTAGCTGCAGGTTTTTCCTTTCCCTTGCCTCTCTGATCAATACTTGGTGCTTCTCTGTCCTAGTAGAATCCAAGGTAGATGAAACAGAGAAAAGTGTCTGTGTCAGTCCTCAGGCAGCCCCAAATGAGTTAGAAGAGAGAAACAATGCTTTTGAAATCAGCCTTACTCTGCTCCCTCCAGCATCAGGGGCCTGGTTCCACACTGGGAATGAGGGCTGCCATCTTCAGTACCTTTGTCAAGATGTGGAAGGCTTGGGTAAGGGCAAGTAAGAGTGTCATAACTTTCTCCTATCATTTTCAGTTTGCATTTTTCCTGATTCAGCATTCACATTGTTAGCTTTGACTCTTTTCTAGAGTTCTGACAAAGTTGCTTCTGGCAGTTTCTGTTGTGGTTCGGGGTGTTGTTGGATTTGTTTTGGTCTCTGTTTTGTGTGTGTGAAGGCACAGGCTTTTGGGGCTGTCTGCTCTGCTGTTTTGCTGCTTCTACTCTCCTGTACTATAATTTTATATTCTAATTGAAATCAGTGGAATTAATAATCAATCTTTAACTATAGGACAAGTACTATACTAAGTACTGTAGAAGATACACAGGTAGAAGACTAGCCTTCAAAGACTGTAGAGACTGATGAAATAAGCATATAAATATCTATTATACAAAGTAGTTTTTGACCTATAATAAAATGGGAAAGTAAGTATATGATTAATAGTGATAACTTTTAAGGTGAAGTTTGGGCATTAAGTAGAATGTTTATAGTGGATGATAGTGGGGAAAGAAACTTCAGTTGGAAATGTTACCATAAGTATAATAAGAATCAAGAGCCCTCGATAGTTGATTTGTGAAGTCTTGGTGGAATAGAGAGCCAGATGATGGTATTTCTATATTTTATGCAGAAGGTAACAAAAATAAAAGCTTATAAGCAAATGCTATGATTGAAGCTATTGCTTTAGATTATTTTGGCAGCAATATGTGCAATGAATTGAGAACACAAAAGTATTTGTTGAATGAGATGACCATTTTTTCTTAGTAGATGAGTCCCTGTATTTTACATATGAATATTTAAGAGATTCTAATTTGGAAATTTTAAATTGATAACTTAAAATATTACAGCACAGTTTTAAATATAAAACGTAAGTATTACCTGTTGTTTAGTTATCAGTATATGCCAAATTTTACATTTACAAGCAAAAGTTATATTTTTCAATAAATATTTCAATTCTTTATTAATGAATGAAGACTTCTCATAACAACAGTCAACATATTTGTTCCTACGATGAAATAATTTTTCATCTAAAACATGCCATGGACTGACTTTAAAGGTAAAAACTTAAGTGTATGGAGATTTCAGTGGCTTCTAATTATAGTATTTTGGTGCCCTATTTAGAAGTAATTAGTATTGTCATCCTTCCATGCCCACAGGTTCTGCATGTGTAGATCCAACAAAACCAAAAATATTACGGAAAAAAATCGCAGATATCTGAATGGCAATACAGTTATTATTCCCCAAACTATACAGTGTAACAACTATTCACACAGCATTTATATGGTACTAACTATTGCAAATAATCTAGAGATAATTTAAAGTTATCTGAGGATGTGCAAAGTTTGAATGTAGAAATTATGCTGCTTTTATAAGGGCTGAAGCACCTGCAAATTTTAGTTTTCATGAAGAATTCTGGGGCCATTTCCCCATGGATGCCGAAGAATGACTCCAATTTTATATTTAAAGGTATTTGTCTATGCTGATTAACAACATGTTTTAACTATGGCAAGGCTTATAATTTATTTTATTATTTTACACACATTAGATATTTAATTGATATTATTTTCTGATATCAAATATTAATCAACATAGTTAACTAAAAAAATCCCTGTAGTCATAATGAAAACAATTTACTGTGCTTTCGTACTTAACTATGTATTAATGGTAGTATTCTATAAACTACCCCTGTCCGAAGATTTTATAGTATGAGGTAGGGGAGTACAGCGATAAAGACAAAAATGCTAAGTATTGTTTTAAATAGTTAAGGGGGCTTTGCCTATAATATGTAGCAATCTCTCATCTCCTGCAGTTTGTTGCAGTAGCAAATGAAGATTAAAATGAATTGATCTGTCCTTAACCAAATTGAAAAAATAATTTCCAAGTAGTGTAGTGTAGAGTCAGCAAGGCTCTTCAGACATTCAAAACTGTTAGAATACATGCCTGCTGTTTTGGATCTCAAATAGTTAACCCAACTGAAGTGCCCTCTGAAGAATGGTACTTGGAACCTAACTAGAGATAACATATCAATGCAGAAACCAGTATGTCAGGCCTTGATCTGGTAGTATCTCAGAAATCTCTTGTGAGTTACTCCCAGCCCAAGATACTGATCTAGCCTATGAACTTTACTCTTTCTGCTTAAAATTGATTATTATGGCAGCAAGGGAAGAGGAAAACAGAATATATGTATCACAGCCCCAAATTAGTAAAATGCATTCTTGGTCATAAATACTGAGGAAGTTTTGTAAAATAAAGCTCATTTAAAATCAGAGTGGAAGAGGAGCAACACAAAAAAATAAATAAGACAAGGTTATGCATTTCACACAGTCTCAGTGGTAACGCTGAGGTGCTATAGTCATTTTTACAAATAAACCATCAAAACAGACACCAGCAGATGGTATAGCACATCTTGGTATGAAGACTGTTAAAGGGTGGCATCATTTCAGTTCCATTTTTTTTTTTACATAGAGAAAGGGACAGTGAAAGAGAGAGGGGGAATCACATTTTATTTAGTTTTTCATGTGGTTTTTGTGACTCCGACACCATGTGTACATGGTACTGGAGTATGAACCTGCATTCTTGTGCATGCCAGGCAAGTGCCATAACCATTGAGCTCCAGCCCCTCAGTACCATCTTGATTGCTTTTATGCCTACATATGTTTTGTCTGTGAATGTTCTATGCCAAATCTGACCTTAAATTGGGCTAACCAGTACCAGCTCAAAACTTCATGGTTTTTCTTGAGTAATAGACATCACTTTTTATTTTATTTTATTTATTTTTTATTAGTGCATTATAGTTTTACATAATGATGGGATATTCATAGATGCATACAATTCAGCAATACAGCTTATTCAATATTTACCCCCAGCACTCCTCTACCTCCCTCCTTTCATCCCCGGATCCCTTGCCTTTTTTCTGGGTCCTATATTTTTCCTAAAAAAAACCAAGTACAGTAACAGAATTCTTATACCTAGGAAGAACATTATATATATATATACGTATAAAACTATAATATATACAGTAACATACTTATAAATGCTTGGAATATACCTTGCTTTATCTCAGTTCCAACATTACCCCTTCTCCTCCATTCCTATCATCCCTTGTTAGTCTCAAAATATTTGACAATAGGATGAAGCATTTACATTTTTGTACAGGCATGCAGTATAGCTTGTGCAAATAGCTTCTGCAGTATCTTGCAGCTATATCTCATAAATATTAACATTTTGCATTTTTGTTGTATGGATCTAATACGTGAGTTTGTCTACCTTATTCCCAAGCCTGGGTTTAGGTCCAGCCTCCACAAATGAGGGCAAACATTCAGTCTTTGACTCTCTGGGTCTAGCTAACATTGCTCAGCCTGATTTCTTCCATTACCATTCATTTACTTTCAATGAATGCAATATCATTGTTTTCAATTGAGTAGAACTCCATTGTATATATATATCAGAGCTTTTGGATCCATTCATCCAGTGAGAGCCATCTGAGTTGGTTTCATAATTTAGCTATTGTAAATTGAGCTGCTATGAGCATAGATTTTGCTATGTCACTGTAATTTGCTGATACTAACTCCTCTGGGAAAATACCCAGAAGAGGGATAGCTGGGTCATATGATGGATCCAACCCTAATTTTTTGAGAAGTCTAGGTACCAATTATGAAAGTTGGGGAGAAAGATAAGAGGATGCTACTTATGAAAACTTAAAACAGATGTCTTTTGAGATTTTCCATAGGGACCAACAGTCTAATATCAGTAGACTCATTACTTAACTTTTCCAAACACCTGGGCAGATGTGCTGCTTCCCTGTTACTATCCTGTCTTCAAGAGATGTTCCAGCTTCACACCTACACTCCTCATGTTCATTGGGTGTCCTTACCTCCACCCCCCTACCCCTGCCACCCAGAGACTCTGTTTATGAAGCCATATGTCTAGTGTCTGTGATTTACACATCTGATCCTAGCTACTAGCAGCTCACTCTGCAGACAAAAGAAAAGTATCTTCCTTTTTAAGTTAGTAAAACCACTAAGGGCCAGTAGCTTCTTTAGAGCACTGGGACTTGACAATATATGAAGACAAAAAAAAAAAAAAAAAAAAAAAAAAAAA
>PVKS010011737.1:0-55808 GCA_004027875.1 Aplodontia rufa | reverse complement strand
TAATATTTCTTTCATAGAAAGTGTTTGGGAGTGTTCCCTCTCTATCAATTTCCTGGAAGAGCTTGAAGAGGATCGGTGTAAACTCTTCTGTGAAGGCTTGGTAGAATTCTGCTGTATATCCATCCGGACCTGGACTTAGAATCAGCGTATTATAGCGATGTGGCTTCATCAATGTTTATAGCAGCTCAATTTACTATAGCTAGATTATGGAACCAACCCAGATGCCCCTCACTTGACAAGTGGATACAAAAGCTTTGGTTCATATATACTATGGAATACTACTCGGCCATTAGAGAGGACGATATTATGGCTTTTGAAATCAAATGGATGGAGATGGACAGAATTATGCTTAGTGAAGTCTCCCAAGCTTAGAGACTCAAGGGCCGAATGGTATCTCTAATCTTTTGATGCTAGAATTTATGAGGAAGCAGTAGGACAGACGGCTAACCTAACAAAACCTCAAATTGAATGACTTTTAGAGTAATAGGGGGATAGCTCTCTAGGATACTTGGAGGTGTAGGGAGGGGGGTGAGGAGGGGGAGGGTATATGAAGAACTCATAGGAGTCTGGATAATGGGAAGATGGGGGAACCATCCCAGAAGCCGATGTCATTCCTCCACGAGCTACCCATTTAACACATGAGTTCTTCTGGGGGAAACTATAACAGGTGAAACCCAAGGTGGTTTATCTATGCTTTGGCATGACCCTTGGATAACAAAGTTTATATACATTGATTGCTACTGTTTTGATAATGTTTCCCCCTCAATTGTATCTCTATATACGTCTAATAAAAAAAAAAGTCTTTGGAGAAAAAAAAAAGAAAAAAATCCATTTTGTTTACCTAAATGAAATACTTCTCTTTTAATGTAAAACTGGTTCCATACATACTCATAGCTTTATTGACCTTATCAGGGTTTTTACCATACAAATTGTCTTGCATTTAAAAAATGAAAATATTCTGATTTTATTATATTAAGAAGGTTCAAAACTGGGCCTGGCGGAGCACACCTGTAATCTCAGCTACTCAGGAGGCTGAGACAGGAGGATCACAAGTTTAAAGCTAGATTGGCCATCGCTGTGATACCCTGTCTCAAAAAAAATAAAATGAAAAGGGGCTCTGGGTACAGCTGAGTGGTAAAGTGCTCTGGGTTCAATGCCCTTTACTGAAAAAAAAAAAAAAAAAAAAAAAAGGAAAGAATGCTTAAAATATGGACTTCAGTCATAGCAATCATATCCTGTTTTTGGCTAGTTAATATAGTCACACTGTCATGGGCTGCATTTGTAAATGTAAAGTGATATCACTGTTTCATAAACCTAAAGTTTTAAGTTTTGGATTCATTCCCTGGTTTCATTTATTGGGGATCAAAAATTAGAAAGAAAAATCACTTTTTTTTTCAAATTTAAACCATTTTTTTTCCATAGAGAAAACAGCACTTTTAGACTTATATATTTAAGGAATTTAAGGCCCAAGCACTGACATATTTCCATTTAAAGTGAAGGACTTCTGTCCTTCAGAGGATTTTCTTTTCCTAGGTTTTCTTTAACACTGTGGCAAATGATCAAAAAACTAATTTTTTGGGTAATGCTGATTCTTCTTTTTGCAGATTCTTTGGACATGTTATCATTTTCATCACTTTTGCATGTAAGTGTGTTGTGACTCACTGCTGTTGTCTTCTGGGACTTCATGATCTTTGTCTTGGATTTAGTCTTCCAAGTTTCTCTTGCTTTTGGTCATTCTCCTTAATTTTTATATTTTGCTCTATCATTTGACTAATCCTCAGACTTTGTAAAAAGTGTACCTGATAATTTGCTTATATTGTTTGCATCTTCTCCTATCTGTATACTATTATTAAGACAGGAATAATGTCTTACATGTTTTTGTTTTTCTAGTGTTTAGCATTGGACTAACACAAATCTTTGTTAACATAGTGAATGAATGGCTTATTTAGAAGTAAAATATAATGAAAGGCTTAGAATTTCATGGTTATCAAATTATAATTACTAAATAGTATACTGAACAGATAAAGGTAAATGGTGCTATTACTCTATATGCACTTAAAGCATATGATTTGTGAAAACTTCCAAGCAGGGTGAGCTATAATTTCAAAATGACGTCTATTAAATTCGAATTTCCTACTGCATTTAGAAGAATCTTGCTCAGATTGCTGCAGGAAGTTCTAGTTCTAATTTTAGCACTTTTCTATCTAAATACATTCCTTTGTTTAATCTTTCACTATTGGACAAGGCCAATTAGAAGCTACTTTTTACTGTTTTCTTAGAGAATTAAGAATCCATGATAGGTTGTCTCTAATCTTGGTAGGGAATTCAAGAATTTTAGTGATTAAGTCCAGCATTACTAAATAAATATTTGGCACCTCCTTCTTTCCCCAGAGCAACCAAGACAACATAGCAGGATTTCTCAGTAGATAAGGTAATGTTAAAGCTTCCAATCCATGTTTTGTTCTGGTTCTTTGGCATCTAATTATTAATCTTTTGAGAAAACAAAAAAATGGTGAAATCTTTGCACCCATGACTACCTATTTTGAAAAAAAATTAGGGTTCAAGAATAATTTCTTCTCAGTTTGTTCTTTGAATATGTTCTAGCCGTACCAAAGAATTCACTAATTTTGTCAATATAAGCATCAATTCCAAATCATTCTGGGAAAAATTGTCAGTTTATTCAATAATAATTTGCTTCACTTCAAATTTTGACATGATCATAAAATTATACTTAGAGCAACATTCCAGAACATTGACTGAATAATAGGTTTTATTGGGCCTGAAAATTAATTAGGGCTTTCTGAAAGCAGAATTATATATTTTTCTTTTGTGGTAAATTATTGTCTGAGATTGAAAAAGTCAGTTTTCCATGGATTTAGATGCCAACAGCATTTACTTCTAAATGAATAAGATTTATGCATAACTACCTTAACTATAAATACTAATTTAAGTTTATCAAATTACCAATTCTATATATTACTCAAAAGAGGAAATTTACATTTTTGTTATTTGGTTTCTATATTAAAATTTTAAGTTTGTTCCTGTTAATGCTTTGGTTCTTTACTAAATTATATGTTTCTTAATTGAGAAACTCTCTCTGGCATGTCTTTATATTATCTTTCCACAATGCCTTTAACATATTGTATATTCAAAAAACATCAAGGTTTCCATTTAGGTACATAAATTTACTGTTTATATTCCTTTAAACCTTAAAGCAGCTCTATAAGATAGGTATTACTATGCATATTTTATTATAAATGAAAAATCAGAGGCTCAGCAAGTTCGAAACCTTCTCACTTAATTTCACCTGGGCAGAAAACGCAGAACATGAATTACAGCCCATGATCCTCTTCACCATGTCACTGGGCTTTTACATACTGATTATTGTTATAGGCAGGAATTTTAAAAACACTAAAAGTTTCAGATAAATCTTCAGGTAAGGGATACTCAGCTGAAGAATCAGGAAAAAAATTTCTTCAGAAACCATGATATTCATTTTCTCTATTATGGGAGGACTTATGACTATGGTGGATGAGTGAGAGGGATTATTTTCTACCAGTATGGCTGGACTGGGAGACTATTGTAGTTCTTATATTCCAGCTAATGTAGAGGGATCATGAAAACGTTAGATATGATTAGATGGATAAAGCTACCTGAGTTCTCATTGTGCAATAGAGTTGGTCAATGGAAGCACTCCTTTGGGAGCGCTGTTGTGTTTTAGTTCCTGCTGGACTAGTCAGGTTCTTACTCAGGAACTATGATGCGATCAAAGAATTTAGTTCCCCAATCCTTCAGACTACCTCCATGAAAAGAGGCAGATAAGGCTGGGCATGGGCAAACAACATACATTTTGACCTGGATTCATGCTAAGGCCTTAATTCAATTGGAGAAAATGAACTATATATCAGAAGTTGCCACTGAAGTAACCTTCATACCATGTTGGCACATACACTAAGATCTGTGCACCTAAAATCAAGATCTTTTATAGTGATTGGTTCAAGGATATGCCCATATATCAGGCAATACCACCAGATTCATTTCTGGATTTCTTTCTTTAAACTATGGAAAGAGAAATTAAGTTATTAACTAGGGTAATTTTATCAATCTATTTTTCCCTATTAGAATGAACTGGTTAAGACAGGCTAACTTCATAAAGAAAAGAGATTTATTTAGCCCATGGTTTTGGAGGCCAGCTGCTCAAACGGCATGGCACAGGCTAACAAGACTCCCCCTTCTCTTGACAGCCTCCCTTCATTGTGGATAGCAATGACAGAAACAAGTATGGGGACAACTGACCATTTTGCCAAACAGGAATCCAGAGGGGGGCATTCCACAGTTCCTTTTGAGGGCAAGATCTCACTAGACCCCACCTCTTAAAGGTCCCATCACTTTTCAGGACTGTGACCTTGGGACAAAACATCCAACACAAGAAAACTTTGTGGGGACACACTTAAGCCATATGCAAGCCATAGCAGAAGTGTAAGCTTAAATCAATGGGGGTCACCATGTCAACAATCCTGAGAACGTAATCAACACAGGGAAAAGCTGATTGAGAGGGAACAAAAGAGAGGGATAGAGGGAATATATGGGAAAGAAGGGAAGAAAGAAAGGAAAAGGAGCCTGAGTTTTCTTATATTGTTTGAGCACTTAATTCTAGACATTTCTGTTCTGCTTCTAGATTTTTCAGTTTCAGAAACTATTTTGTTTGGGGTTGGGGGTTTAGCTCAGTGGCAGAGCGCTTGCCTAGCACATGCAAGGTCCTGAGTTCGGTCCTCAGCCCTGAAAAAAAAAATGAAAAAAATTATTTTGTTTTTAACATTGGTTTTATATACAATCCTTATTGTAATGTTGGAGAAGTAATTTCATATGCTTTATTATATAATGGGGATATTAGCTAGATAAAATATAATAATAATATCAGCCCAATAGGACTATTGTAAATAATGAATAATATAATGTATATGAAAAGGAGAAATAATCACTATTATTGGTATTTTTAGGAGCTAGCTATATTCTTTGTGTTTTGTGCATGAATAAAAATGTGTCTAACATAGGAAATGGAGAGAATTGTCATTTTGCAGATGATAGGGTCATTTATTTAGAAAAATCCAAAAAACTTTAAAGAAATTTTTAAGGAATATGAGGCTTTAGGAAAAGATCTAGCTGAAAAAGCTAATGAACATAACTTCTTTATGCTCTGTGTTGGTCAGCTTTCTATCACTGTAATAAAATATTGAAAGTATTAAATTTAAGAGGAAGAAAGGTTCATTTGGGTTCATAGATTTGGAGGTTTCATTCCACAGTTAATTAGCCCTGTTGCTTTTGAGTTTGTAACAAGAAAGTATGTTATGGTGGGAACGTGTGATAAAACCAGTCACCTCACAGCTGGGAAATAAAAAGGACAAGACTGGTGTTCCATAGCCTCTTTTGAGGGTATAGCACCAGTCACCTGAAATCTCCTACCTCTTAAAGTTTTCTACCCTCTTTCAACAGAACCAAGCTGAGGACCTATCCATTAACACATGGGATTTTGGGGGGACCATTCCACATTCAAACTATAGCATGCTTTTAGTTTGTATACCTGTACAAACAACTGAAGACTATAATCAAATAGAAGATTTTACTTGTAATAAAAGGTGTGTAGGACCTTTGTAAAGAATATTTTAAAAGCTTAATAGGGGCTTGAGTGGTGATGCAGCAGTAACAGCACTCTCCTGGCATACTCAAGGATGGAGGTTCGAACCCCAGTACCACATACGCAATGAAGTGTCAGAGCTATGAAAGCCATGTGAAAAACTAAACAGAATTGATTCTCTCTTTCTTTCTCTCACTGTCTCTCTTTAAAAAAGTTTATTAATAGATATTAAAAATGTCATTTAATATTAATGCTTGTTAACACTAATAGTTAATTAGTATTTTATAATTTTTGATATTTAACATCATACTTACTAATAGTGTAATTGAAGATGATGTTCAATTTCCCAGAATGAATTCTTAATTAAAAGCAATTTTATTCAAAATATCAATAGCGTTTTTCATGAAATTTGATAAAATTTATGTGTTAGAATAAATGTATAAGACCAAGAAGGAAATTTCTTAGGAAGAATAGGACATGGGAATTTGCAATATTCAATGTCAGAACTTAGTACGAAGCTAAGCACAATGAGACAGGGTGGCAATGGGTGATGGAAAATGAATGAACAATGGAAATCTCAATAAAGAACTCAGAAATAGTGACAGGGTGACTGTGTCATTTTAGCTAAGTTGGAATTGTAAGTCATGAAGTTCCATGGTTAGCCACTTTTTTTTACATTATTGTACATGTATCCAAGAATTTTTCTTGTAATGAAGTTTCTAAACCCTTCATTTATGAAAATCATTGAATAACTGACTCACGTTCCCTCCAGTAAATTTTTCTTGGTTACTTTAGTGAAAAGTAGACCGTCCCTGTAACCTCTGTAATAGCTCCTGTTAATAGGGAATAGGCCACCTCTAGACGTGTTAACATGGTGCCTGCTTTCTAGGAATTAAAAAGAGGTCCTTAGTGGGAGTGGGAAATCCAAGCACTATGTAGAAGGTGAGCTTACTCCTAGTCCAAAGGAATTTAAAATGACCTTTTGTTTTTGTTGGACATATTATAAAGTTCTACTGAGACACATTGAAAGAACAGCACAGCATTTAATTTACCACTTAATAACCACAAAATTTGCAACAAAGGTTGCTGCTTTGCTGCAAATTTTATCAAGACATTTTAACATGTAGAATTTTATTTCTTAAACTTTTCTCCTTAAGATATTAAGTTTTAGAAAGAAAGAGTGGGCAAGGGGAGAGAAGAAAATTTGAGTGCTGAAAATGCTATGAAATATTAACTACTCATTATCAAAAGTGATAACTAGCACATAATATTATCTGGAAAAGGTGGCCAGAAAGAATACTGGTTTAACCTAGACTTTCCAGAATTGACTACAGAAAATTTCCCCCCAAAGTCTTTTTTTTTTTTTTTTTAAGAGAGAGGGACAGTGAGAGAGTCAGAGAAAGGGAGAAACAACTTTATTTAGTTTTTCACATGGCTTTAGTTGCTCCAACACTCAGCTGTGTACGTGGTGCTGGGGTTTGAACCCAGGTCCTCATGCTTGCCAGGCAAGCGCTGAAACCACTGAGCCACCGCTCCAGCCCCCCCCCCAAAGTCTTAAATTCTGTAGAATTCATAGAAGAAAGTTCTTATTAGAGCTCTAATTTTCTTAAAATTTAGTTTAATCCATTTAATAAGTAGTTCATAAACTTAAAAACTCAGAACCATGGAAAAGCATTTCATTTAGACTTTTCTGTCCCTGTACTCATCCACCACTTCAATGGTTAGCCACTTTTTTACATTACTATGTATGCATCCTATGTTTCTTCAAATTTTACACACACACATATGCAATATATATGTATGATTGTACATATAAATTACATATTAGGATTTAAAATATATAATTTACATATATAAAATTTTTACTCCAACTCTGTCTTCACATGATCTTTCCTCTGTGATAAATACATGTTTCATATGTATGACTGTATGTGTACACAAGGGTGAAGAAATCACTTTTTAAATACAAAACATATTAGGCTATTTATGTTGTCCCATACTTATATGTACATGTCACTGATTTCCTTTCATTTTATAAAAGCCCTCTTTATTGTTCTTCTAACTGTATAATAATTCATTGAATAGATTCATTATAGCTTATATAAACAGTGTCCTAAATTTGAACGCAAAGGTAGTTTTAGATTATTTTAAGACTTTTATTACAACACATGCCACAATAAATAAAAGTGTATGCTTATCATGTCATAAGTGTGCTAGCATATCTGTAGGACAAATTCCAAGGATTAGTAGGTGAAAAAGTGAACGTAGCTCTGTTGAACATTGTTCACCTTGCTTTCTGCAAGTGATCATATTCTACGTCAAGTAGCCTGTTTCATTCTATCTTTTGACAACTGAATGTATTTTCAAACTTTGAAGTTTTCTAATGTTACAATTAGGAAACAATTTAGTTTATATTTTCTTATTGTATGATTAAGTTTTAGCATAATTTAACATGCTTAAGGATCATTGAATTTACCTTTCTGGGAAATATGAATTCACATCATTTGCCTATTTTTTCAGAGACTTACTAATTAATAAAATGTGTCCAAATCATCCACCCTGTTTGCCATATGTTCTCAAATGTTGCTTCTGATATTTTTTGCATTATAGAAATGATCAATTCTGAGTATTCAAAAATATTTAAAGTTTTCTTCCTGTTTTTGTTTCTGAATTTTGGTTTTGGAAGATCATATATTCCTGAATAATTGTTTTTTAAAGTGCAACTACTAGATTTCTAGGGCTATCATAATGAAATACCAAAGATTTTCGGCTTAAATAATGAAAATTTATTTTTTTCACTATTCTGTAGCCTAGAGTGGAGATCAAGTTGTTGGGAGGATAAATTTCATTTGACGTTTCTCTTCTTAGCTTGTAGATGGCTCTCTGCTCTCGTCTTTTCATGGTCTTTACTCTAAACTTCTCTTCTTAAAAGATTAACCAGGCTGGAAAGGTGGCTCAGTGGTAGAGTGCTAGTATGCACGAGGTTGTTGGTTTGTTTCCCAGCTCAACCTACACAAAAAAATTAAATGAAAAACACAAAACAGATGAAAAAAATAATTAACTCTCTCTTTCTCTTAAAAAGGGGGAGAGGTTATGGGAGATCAATCATATTCGGTTAGAGTCCGACCTAGTGACCTCACCTAACTTCAGTTACCTCCTTGAAGAGGTATATAAATATATCAATATAAAATGCACGTAATGGTTGTAATTGTGTCACCTTTCAATTTTCAGTTTTTTAAAAAATTTTGGTTCATCTCATTATTTTTGCTCTCATACCACAGTATTAATTATCAAAGATTTAGATTATGTTTGCTATTCTACTATTTAGTAGGGCTATTCCCCCTAGATTTTTGTTCTTATTTAGAGTTTTATTTGATTTTCTTTCTTTTATTTTTCATTTTATTGGTTCTTTTTAGACATAAATGACAATCTGTATATCTACAGATTGCTGTATATACAGATGTTTAATATAGATTGTTATGTATATAGATATACATGACAGTCTGATGCTTTTAGCTGATAGAGTTATAAAATGTATGTCTATATTTACAACTATATTTCAATCTATCTATGAATCTCCATCTTGAAATTTTATTTGGTGTACAATCTTTACATTGTCAAAGTAAAGTATTCACTTCAATGATGCCACTCTAATCCATATTTTTCCTTACATCTGCACTTATAGTCAATGCTCACAGCTAATCGGAGACCATATTGCTATTTCTTTTTACTTAATTTACTAATTTATTTAGTTTTTGGTGCTGGGGACTGAACCCAAGCCCTTGTGCATGCTAAGTAAGCATTCTTCCACTTAGGTATAACCCCAGTCCCTAGGCTTTATTCAGTTTATTTTTTTCCAGTACTTGGGATGGAACACAAGCTCTACAAATGCTGGGCAAGTACTCTACTACTGAGCGACAATCCACAGTTCTTGCTGTTATTCAAAGGAAATAATCCTCTGGTAGCCTTCTCCAGAAGGGCGATGTAAATAAGTAGCTATGACTGCAAGTGTGCTGTAGTTTGGACAAGCATCCCTAAAGTCCCATGTGCTAAATACTTGGTTGCCGCTATCATTTGGATCTGTAATGTCCCCAAAGGCTCATATGTTGAAGGCTTAATCCCCAATGCAGCAATCTTCAGATGTGCAGTTTTAGAGAAGTGATTGGAACGCGAAGACTCTGACCTCATCAGTGGATTAATCCATTGACAGCTCAATGAACTCCTGGGAGGTGGCATAGGAGGAAGTAGATCACTGGGGGTTGTCCTGGGCCCCTTCCTCTCTGGCTCCCTGCTACTTGTCCCTAGTGAGATGAGAAGCTTTCCTTTGCTTTCCACCATGATGTTTCTTTCTTGGAGTCAGCAGCCCATAGACAGAAAAATTGGAAACCATGAACCAAAACAAATAATCCCTCCTTAAGGTTGAATTTTTTCAGGTATTTGTCATAGGGATGAAAAACTGACTAACACAGTGGTTGCCAGTCTTTGGTGCTATTGGGAGGTGGTAGGAACGTTTTAAGAAACGAGGCCTAGTGAAAGGAAATAAGGTCATTGGGGGGACCCCTCTGAGAGGATTATAGGATTATTGTCTTCCTCCTTTCTCTTTTAGATTCCTGCCAACCACAAGGTAAGCAAGTTTCTTTTTCATATATTCCTGCCTCACTATCAAGAGCAATGAAACCAAAATATCATGAACTGAAGCATCTGTAACTGTGAACGAAAATAAAATTTTCCTGGACTGGGAATGTAGTTGAGTAACAGAGCACTTGTGTAGTATGCATGAGGCTCTGGGTTCAATGCCAACAACAACAACGAAAAGACAAAACAAACCATTTTTCCTTCTTTAAGTTGATCTTTCTCAGGTAAATGACTTAGTGATGGAAAGCTAATTAGCATAATACTTTTGGGTTTTAACACATTTATCTTCACATTTTATACATGGTGGAGAGATTAAGAGCATATAAAGATTTGTTTGGACTGTTGTATGGAAATGTGATGCTGGCTTTATTGTTCTTTTATATTTGACTTAATAATTTTTGCCTGGATTATTTAATCTGATAGTACAATACTTTTACAAAGAAATACTACATTAATCTAAATAAAATTTCCTTGGCATAGAACATGGTCTTTCAATATATGAAGGTGATGTAGTTCTAGTTCATATTTAACTTTTTGTATTGTTTTGTTTCATTTTTCAGAAATTGTAGTTATGTGTATGGTGATTTACCCTTTTCCTATCTTTTACATTTATCATTTTTTCTTTGGTATCTATTCTTTTTCTTTCTGTACTCTATGCTGTTATTTTTGAAATTGTTTTACTGTTCTACTTGTATTTCCCCCTGAGTTCTCCCATTTCCTCCTGATTTCTCCCATTTTCCCTTGCTCTTTCTCCTCTTCTGTGTTTGTCATCTACTGCATGCAGCCTGTACAACTATTCTGAGTGCTTGTATTTCTGGTCCTCCATTACATCAAAAATTGCTACAGCAAGGTATTATTTGATGGTTGTTGTTGGTAGTGTTGATATTATAATGTTGGGCTATAATTTTTGGATGCTTTTGTAATTTTTTTTCTTCTACTGATATTTATCCTAGTTAGTTTTATATTTGAGAGTTTTATACCTCTAATTTTTCTTGTAATATGGTATGATTTTTAAATTTTCTTAAAGATATTTATAGGTGAGAGTCAGGGTAAGCTGTTAGTGGATGAGTCCTATTTATATGGAAGAGGGATATATAGGGAGGCAAGGCAACAGTCAGGATGCTTCCAAATTTACAGTCTTAATCCTTGACCCTCTAGGTATGCAGAATTCTATACATTACTTAAAATTCTCTGGTCTTTGTACTAGAGTATACTTCCTTATTCTGCTATAAAAAGTCAAACACAATCCTGGTTATATAATGAGCATGCTGTGCATGAAAATTCTTGTTCCAATTTTCTCTGACCTGATTTGACTGTGCCATGAAAGTTACAAAATCATTGACTTCTATTTTAGCCTACATTTAAACATAAAAAGCAAATAAATGTTAAAGTTATAGAAGAGTAGCCAAGCTATGTCTCAATCACTCTGTGCTTTTATGGAATCAGACTCATTTTTTTGGACAGAAAGTGCATACCAACTTAAGCCCACTCCACCAGCCAAGTCTATTGGTACTTGTTAATCATCTGAGTAAATGGAAATTTAATGATGCTGGAGAAGGGATGGATAAATATTATTTCAAAAATATTAATACTTATCAGCACAAAGATGGTCAACTTCAAATAACTCAAAATTCTTTTCTTAGAGAACGCTTATTTATCATGAATATAAAAGCCCAGAGGAAAATAATAGTAGAGTCATCACTAAAGATGCAAGTTTTAACATATATATCTGATAAATAATCCTTCAAATGTGTCCCCTCAATTGAAGATATTTGTATTGTTAGGAGGTAAAAAATGTATCTTTAGCCAGGCACAGTGGCACACACTTGTAATCCCAGCAGCTCAGGAGGCTGAGGCAGAAGGATTTCTAAGTTCAAAGCCAGCCTCAGCAAGGGCCTACAAAACTTAGCAAGAACTTGTCTCAAAATAAAAAATAAAAATAAAAAATGGTTTGGGTATGTGGCTTAGTGGTTAAACACGCCTAGGTTCAATACCTGGTGTGTGTGTGTGTGTGAGTGTGTGTGTGTATGTGTGTAATATATATGATAGTCAATGTTATAATGACTTAGAGCAACAAAATTAAAATATATAAATTAAATTATGTCTTTAAAATACTTGCAAAAATAAAGTCAGCATGTGCACTGTAGTGTAAATAGTCACAATATGATCTTTATTGGAAAAAATATATTTCTAAGATGAGAAAAGTATGTTCATTCTAGTTCATGTATGAAATAATGTGAAATTATTTTGCTCATCTGTGTACCTTTCAGTGAAGAATTAGATTAATTGCATACATTAAGAGTCAGAGCATTTGTGGATTAACTTTAATTAACAGCTACATACACTTAAGCCTATTTAAGAAAATACCTTCCAGGCTACATTTCGGACAAATCTGGATAATTCACGAAATTGAACTTGGCAGTGAGAGGGAGAAAGAGAGAGAGGGAGAGAGACAGCACCCTAATTTAAGTACTATGGCTACTGTACTTCAGTAACTTGCTTAAGAAATAACTACTGCATTTAAATAATTTCTTAAGGAGGAAAAACTTCAGAGAAACTTTAAAAAACCTCAACTTTTTTCATCATCTGTTAAAGATTGAAATATTCATTAAGTGTTCATCCAAATGTACTTATTTTTATTTTGGAATTAAAGCTAAAAGCTTAATGAAAATGAATTCTTCCTCTTCAAAATTTCATAATTCTTCATTTTTCTGTCCCTGGGAACAGAAATGCTGAAATATCATTTTCCCCATAAGAGTATGGTGTTTATGTTTCAAAGCCAAACCAAACTAAAGCCATCTGGGAACTTGCCATTCCTCACCTTTCCATTTATTCACTCAGTGAAGACAATGACCTACAGCTCTTATTGTTTTGGCACTTCAGTTCACCTCGACAGCTTTGAATGAAAGCCATCCATTTGTTCATGTGATTTTTATCTGTCTTTATTAAATTTGTTCCCCATATGTCTGTTGCTTTATCCAACAATACTGTAAGTTCTTAACAATGTGTCATTATTTCTTAAATCATCTCAATTCCTAGTGTGATGTCTGTCACCCAATATACGTTAATGGTTACCTCTGAATTCAATGGAAAGCGAGGACCTAAAAGACTTCGAAGATTTAGCTTCCAAGTATAATAAAGAATATTTTAAAACATGCTATTTTTCAAATTCCTATGTTGTACATAGCTTGAACTGCACTGCACACCATTGCAGATTTTCTCCTTTGTGCTCAGTGTAATTCTAGATATCTAAGAGGTAACGATCAGCCAGGGAAATGATCCTGGCTTCATAGAGGTCCCATCGTTTAGAAAAGATAGACAAAAAAAAAAAAAAAAAAAAAAAAAAAAAAGTAAAGGAGTTAAAAATTGTGACTAGTGCCACTGAGGAATAAATTGGATATTAAAGTAGAAAGTGACAGGGGGCTGATTGTATAGTCAGGGAATTATTTGAGGAGGGAAATCTAAGGATTACAGATGAAAGATGAATGACCACCCTTGCAAATAACTTGACTTAGTCTGAGGTTACTGTCAATATTAATATTTTATTACAATATTATGTTACTATATGTAGCCTTCCTGTCTTCTCTACTGTTTTGTTTTTGAAGTATCTTTCCTTCACTTTTTCATCAATGTTAGGTTTTGATATATAACTTTGTTAACTCTGTTAATAAGGTTTAAGAACAGACTCTTATTCCTACTTTTGATTTCTTCAAATTTTTCTCTCATCAGCTTTTGTGTGTCTATTATGAACTCTCTGCCTCATCCCCGAATTCTTTTATGATCTTTTTTTCTTTTCTGGTCCTATTATGTTGCTTTTTATTTTGTCTTCACCTGTGTCAGGATGACTTTTTCAGGAGCTGATGCCACTTACAAAAGCTTTGTGTTATAGGAACCATCATGCCATTTGACAGTTATAAATTTATTTTATTTTTAAGATAGAGAGAGAATCAATTTTATTTAGTTTTTCTTGTGGCTTTCCTTGCTCTGACACTTCATTGTGTATGTGGTGCTGGGATTCTAATTCAGGTCCTCATGCATGCCAGCCAAGCACTGTAACTGCTGTGTCACTGCTCCAGCCCATAAATTTATTTTTTAAACCATTCCTTCTCACAAATACAAGTACATTTTCTAAGCTAAGTGTGTGTTTTTCCATGGAAAAATACCCTGGGCTGGAGATTACTGTATGGGTATATTTTTTTTTAAAGAGAAGGACAGTGAGAGAGGGAGAGAAAGAATTAATTTAGTTTTTTCATGTTGCTTTCATTGCTCTGACCGTTCATTGTGTATGTGGTGCTTGGGTTTGAACCTGTATCCTTGTGCATGCCAGGCAAGTGCTGTAACCTGTGAGCCACTACTCCAGCCCCTGTGTGAGTAATTTTTAAGAAAGCACTCTAAAGAGCAACATCTGAGGAAGCAAGAAAAGGTATGTCAGAGAAGAGGAAGGGATTTAGTGGTGACTGGGCAAAGTTAAAACAAAGGCGTCAGGTCCTGGGATGCTCTGGAGCTAAATGTATCCTCAGCAATTTTTTTTTTTTTTGAGATGAGGTTAGTCTTTTAATATCCATAATGTCCAGTCATTTATGAGGACTGAGAAGCAAAACCTGGTATGTGGCTCTCTTTAACTGGGGAAAATTTTCAGAGGGCTTTAATTACAAGTCCTAATCCCCAATCTCTGAGAGAATAAGCCCCTCCATTCTGAAAGGGATCAGAATGGAAGAGCCCAGCAAGGGACCATTTACTTATCATAACACTTGCTTAACAGGGAAAATGAAGACTGCTGTCAGAAGTCACTATATATTTTACATTTACATATATCAGTAATAATTCAATATATAGGCATCCTTCTTTTCCCCTACAAATTGCTCCCAATTGCTGGGGAAAATAACAATTTGTTTTAAATATTTCTACATATATCTCAGAAATTGAAAAAATAAGCAGATATATATATCCAGTGTTCGATAAAGAGAACATGTGTTCTTTTTCCTGTGTATTTTATTTGTGCATTAGGGTTGTACATAATGGTGGGATTTGTTATATACTTGTACGTGCACAATATCTTTCAATATTGACATTGAATAACCTTTTTGTTAAGTTTGACACTGGTGTGCTGGAGACAGTTCATATGTTTCCCACAGCCAATGTTAAATTTTCAGAGCCAGTTATTAAACACTGTCATAAGAATTGAAATTATATAAATATTACTACATATTTTTATGAAAGGCAAAGGTAATAAATATTCAAAGCTCATTATAGTTATTTTGCTATGTCTTTATTTATGTTCTTGAGTTTATTTCTGTATGTTGTGTCGCTATGGTGGAATTACACTGTAATGGTATGCTACTATGTAATGGTATACTAATATCTATTCCTAACTCTGCACTGAGTAATATGACAGTGGCATATCTGAGTCAACAGTATAGGTGTTTTACAGCATAGAAAAGGGAAGGCAGTACAGGTCAGGAATTAAAATCCTTTTGTTCATTATATAGAGCTGAAGTTGGCATATTCTAGCCAGTGAACCAACTACCTGCTTTTGTATTGGAATTCACACTCATCCCATAATTTCTTGCCTATGTCTGTGTTGACACTCCAATGGAAGAGTAGAATAGTTTGATAGAGGTAGATGGCTCCCAAGCTCAAAATACTTAATCTACAGCTTTTAAATAAAAAGTTTGATCACATTTACACAAGGAAAACAACTAAAAATAAAAGAAACAAATGGTAGTGATCATTTGTTTAATAAATTTATTTGCAAAAATAAATGGTGGGCCAAATTTGATCCACAGTCTGTGATTTGGTGCATACTGTTCAATACTTAAAATAGTGATAGATAAATGTTAAGCCCTCAACTTGTGCTTATCATAACAAATTGAAGAATTATTCTTTCATAATTCAAACACTATAATCTGATTAAATAAGAAATTACTCAATGCCATTTCCAAATGAATGAAAGTCCAACAGATATTTTTATTGTTTTACTTTCATCTTACTCATTAAGTAAGTGAAAATATGAACCAATATTCATGTTGGAACTCTAATGGGTTGTCAATTGACAAGTATAGTTTCACTTTGGATACTAGACTGCATCAAAAGTTGGTGAAAGTCCTCTGTGAGAATTTGATTATACAATACACTCATTTGAAAATCACAATAAATCACTATCTAGTATTATTTATAAAATTATTGGTTACCATCATCAATGAAATATATATTTCTCTGATATATTATATATTTACATAATGCATAATTTTTAGAGAACTGTATGTTAAATGATTACCAATAGGCTGCTGTGTTTTACTCTATTTCTAGCTTCTCCACATCACATATACACATTCAAATCAACGTGAATATGTACTCTTCCTTAAGTGCACTTTTCATTTTCCCAACTTCCTGTCCCAGGTTGCTTCATGCATGTAGAATGACTTCACAATCTAATTCTGATGAATGATTTCACAATCTAATTCTGCTTATCATTTTTTTAAACACTATTCAAGTCTTAGCTTCCATGCACTTTCATTAAGATTTTCCACTATCTCTCAGGATATGTAAAGTTATGGCAATGGATATTTCCAACCAAAATACTCATAGCACTGTTTTTATATTTCTTTTCATGATTAGTCGAAATCCTTTGTGTACTTTTGCAATGCTTGGTTAAAGTTCCTTGAGAATACTTACTCTCTGTTCTCCAACTTCACTTCTTATGATATCTACTAACATGCCTATGTATGGTGTTTAATGCACTTTATTGAACTGAGTTGAAGAACCATGCAAGTAATATTTCTGGAATTTCTTTGTGGATATTATTCTTTCTGCATAAATTTCATTTAGTATTACTCACTTTCTCCTAAAATACACATTTAACATTGTAGCCCTTTCTCCAAATTATTTATTTTAGTTAATTTATTTCTCTTTTCTTATCTGAATCCTATCTATTATATACAACCAAATTTGTTGTCATTTCATGTAGGAAATATTCCCTGAAAATGAGAGCAGAAAAGATAGTTTACTCCGTATCATTCATGTATCTAGTATTTGCCCTGAATTTTACACACATGCATGTGCACACACACGAATTTTAGCTCTTGTCTTTAGTCTGGGGTCCTAACAAAATAATATAAGTTGTGTGTCTTATGACTAATAGAAATGTATTTCTTAAAATTCTAGAAGTCCAAGATCAGGGTGCCAGCATGGTCAGGATCTGGTGAGTGCTTTCCGTAGGTAGCAGGCTGTTTTCTTCACTGTAACTTCACTTGGTAGAAAGAGTCTAGAGTGTTTTCCAGGGTCTCTTGTAAGGGCACTAACCCCATTCATGAAGACTCCACCCTCATGACCTAATTACCTCCCAGAGGCTTCAAATTGGTGGTTAAGATTTCGAATAGGAATTTTGAGGGAACACAACCATTCAGTCTATAGAACTATGGTATTATATATTTCTTTTGGATTTCATCCATGTTCCTGGCTCATAACTCCTTCCTCAAGTCAAGGCAAGCCATCATAACTAGAATTTCTCTTCTCCAAGGCAGGTCATAAAGACTCTGAGCTTCCCCTGTCTTTAGTTGGCCATGAAGACATTCTCTGACCCAACTTTGTCTCATATGGAACCATAAGGCTCTCTTGAATACAGGAGAGACTTATCTCTTTCCCTCAGAGAAGAAATGCTTAAGAATGGAAACAGAACCTTGTTGGGTTTTCCCACCCACTCTATTAACAGTCATGCCTATGCAATGAAGTGACTATGAAAACCCACATGGACAAGGTTCTGAGACTTTCCAGATAGTTGAACACACATAGATTCCTGGGGGCAATATGGGAGATCCATGCTCTATTACATATTCCATGCCCTCTGCATCTTTTTATTGATATCCTTTAGAATAATAAACCAATAAACATTTTTTCTGAGTTCAGTCAGCTGGTCAAGCAAGTGAATTTAACCTAATGAGGGCGTTTGTAGGGACCCTGATTAGTAACTGATTGATTCAAAAAACCTGAGGCTGTGACTCCCCCCAACTAAAGAGGGATTGGACAGTCTCAGAAACTGAGCCCTCTACCCTTGGAATCTGACATCATCTCTAGGTAGAAAGAGCTAGAACTGAATTTAAGGATACCCAGCTGACATCCACTACAGAATTAATTGCTTTTGCTGGTTGAGAAAAATCTTCACACTTTTTAGGGTCACAGAAGTTTTTTTTGTGCTTGTGAGAATAGGAAAAGCAGGCAAATGTTTTTCCCTGAAGGAGACATCTCCATAGCTAGATGTGGGTGTGTTGAAGAAAGGAATTATGTCTTCCTCATCTTTACAAAGCAGCAAATAACTTCCAAAACACCCAGGACAGAACCTTGTGCCCAGACGCTTTATATAATGTTAAATGGGTGGAATTCTCAGGCCTCTGTGTGCCCTACAGTGCTAAGTGGGGCTGAATGCATTGTTGTCACTCAATAAATAGTTGCTGATTGATTGATATATTAGTGAAACAAAAACTAGAAGTAGTTGAAAATTAGACATATTTTATTGAAATGCAATAAAACTATCTTCAGTTTCTAAGTATTTTAACTGTTGTTTCATCTTTCCATCACAGCTAAATTCTTATGCAATGTCATGAGGCTGTTGTCTGCACAAATTTATAAGACCCTTAAAAATGCTGAAGCCCCACAGCAATGCTAGGATCTAGGAAATCTGCAGTCATTTATGATTAATGATGCTCTGTGTTTTGTGAGGCATTATTAAAAACAGAAGCCTATGACTTCACTGTTTCTGACAATAACTTTGAACACAGGGTCAGTCCTTCAATTTTAACATTTCTTTGTAAGATTAAAAGAAAGTAAAAACAATCGCATTGGGAGCTTCACCCAGATGTGACAAAATGGGAGACACAAGTTTTCAATCTGTTTCTTCCAATGAAACATCACCTCATTTCATAGAATATTGATGATGAGCAAATGTTACTGAAGGGCAAATCTAGTCATCAGGAAAACATAGAGTTCAGGACTCTATCAGCATCACATAGTCAATTCATAGAAGATGTTAATCAAAAGACTTAAGAAGAGCTTAAGAGCTGACTCATAACACATGCAGTATAATATTTGCTTTTCCCTCCAGATGAATAATTGGAAAGAGACTTATCATGTTTAAAAAAAAAATCAAAGTATTTAAGGTTGTACCAAAATATAAGCAAGTACTGAACGTTTCCTGAAAAAGTTGTATAAGAACATTTTTATTCAATTACTTAAAAATAGTCATGTGTTCTGGCATAGTTTAAAAAAAAAAGGAAGAACACAATTTAATTCTAAATGGAAATTTCAGATTCCAGAATACACAAACATCTCCCTTCTATGTAAAGAAAAATATCTATTAATAAATAGTCTATCTGTAATAGGCTATTTGAAATTATTGACATTTCTAAAAGAAATCCATGCTTCTACAAAAAAATTAAAGCATGTCAACTCTGTTACTCATAAACTTTACAATCCACAGGAAATAAATACTAATTTATTAAAAGAATTGGTGTGCAACATCACACAGAATCCCATCTCAACTATCATCTGAAAATGATAATTGTCAAGTTATTTGGTAAGAATAATCAGAGTAGCTGAGTAATTGTGCAACTTCTGTGTCACAAGCATCTCAGGTTGCTAAGCCACAATCTGACCTTAAATTTGTATGAAAAATTAAGTGAAGGCCAATAGTTGAGTTGTGGTTTTTCTCAGTTTAATGTGATTGCTCTGGAGTCTGGAAAGGAAAGAAAAAACCACCACTTGATAGGAATTGTCACTTTTCAGTCTTTCAGTGAAACAGCACCAGAAAGGATTTAGTAGGAGCCAGCTTTCAGCCAATCCTTCTCCTTGAAAATGTGATGACGTGAGGATAGACAGGCCCAAAGGAAGAAATAATCCAAAAAAGAAAAAATGTTTTCCTCAATTTATTACTAAAAGTTCACTTCTAGTTAAAAAAATAGTTCATTTTTTTCTACTAGTTTCAAAGAATCAAAATAGTGTGTCAAAATCATACAGTGAAACAGTCCTGAGCTGTAAGAAAAACTTCCTATCACTTAATGCTTTCCATTCTTACAGTAAACCAAGTTTAAGATAATCAAACAAGAGCTTCTTGAGAAAGAGCACCCATTCTTAGCTTTGTAGCTTACAGACTTCTTTTCTATTTTACTGTGCAGAATTTGTGAATTAGGGAGTGTGGTACACATCTGCTGAAATAAAGCTTTCTGCAGTTAATGTCACAAAGGCAGTAAATTATAGGTTTGGCAATAAGGCCTTTTTTAAGTAGTAAGAGTTGTGGTGTTGCTTTCTGCTAATGAAAAAGTAATCCTCGATGTACAGATTTGGGGGAGTTGTTGCTTCTTTTAATTATTTGATTTATCCTTACTTCCATACCTTCAGTAGTTGCCCAGTCACTTTCAAAATACTGCACTTTGTAAATAGTTCCAAATTTTCAAAGTGTGGATTTCTAAGTGTTGGTTAAATTCCAAGAAAATACGAACAATTGGCTCAAAAAGATTGTTGTTAGTATTTCTCCTTTATATTTTGTGGGTCAAACAAACTAGAAGCAAATGAATAGAAATGTAAAGTACTTTGATGTGGTTTGAAAAATCCTCCAGGACACATGAAATGAATCAACAACATAAGACTCTCCCCCCATGAAGAAATTAGGTTTTGAAAAATGTGCCTCTGCACTTGGGGCTTCCATTTTTTTCACTCTTTTCTACAGCAAATATTATTAGGCACTGTTCCTAATGAAGTAGTACCCTGGGTCCTGAGTACAGAGTAGGCATGGTCTCATTCTCTTGGTACTTAGAGTCTAGTGATGCAAAAACTGTCAGAGATACACAAATTAAGAAATCATAAAAAATTTAAGATATAAGTCCTCACAAGGGAGCTGACTTTTGCCTGAGATCTGAATAAAAAGATGGCACAAGTTACATCAATGTCTATACAGAAAATTCCAGCACGCAGAGGTTCTAAGGAAATAAAATTGGTGTGCTTAGGAAACTGAAATCGTTCTTGCCAGAACCCAGTGAGGAGAGAACAGCAGTGTGTTAATTGGCTTTTCATTGTTTTGACAAAATACCTGACGTGAACAACTTAAAAGGAGGGGATGCAGAGTTTCAGATGTTTCAGTCATGGTCAGCTAGCTGCATTCCTATAGTCCTGTGGTGATGCATGGCAGAGAGAGCTTGATGTTGCAGAGCTGCTCACCTCTTGGAGGCCTGGCAATAGAGAGAGGAAGTAGCCAGAGTCAAAGAACCCAGCTGTGCACCCCAAGGACCAATTCTCTCCAACCAGATTCCACCTCCTGTGGCTTCTATCCCTGCCAGTTATTCATTCAGCTATGAATCTCTCAATGGATACTTCCACTGATGATTCAGAGTCGTCAGGATCCAGTCACTTACCCACATCTCAACGTGTTGGGTTCCTGTACCTGTGCAACAAGTCCTGCATGCTTAGTAACATCTGGTTATGTTAGCGTCTTTTCAGACAACAAAAAAGACAGATTATGGTTTTACATCTAGTTTGTGAGCAGTGTGGTGGCACTAGGGTGCCTTAATTGTCATTATCTGCTTATTTTAGAGTAAATGATAGATGTAGTAATATCCAGTTCACCAAAGCGTAATGGATTGGAAAACAGATCCTGTTTTCCAGATTCTCCTTCTCACTAGCCCATCTCTCTGTGGCCATATAAGATAAACAGAATATAAGGAAAAAATGAAGCATATAAATCATCTATGATATGGACAAACTTTCTATCATAAAAGCTCTTGCAAAAACCAAAGGATATCCTTTGTTACCCTATACCAGGAACTTCTTTCAGTCAAAGGGATTTAATTAGGGTATCTTATTTTTCTCTTAACTGATTGGATGCTAGTTGCAGACTTAGCCCACTAAGCACATAGAGATTTATGCTGAACCAATAACTTGAGATTGCTTTTCTTAGGAAAACACTGAAATGAATATTTACAAGCCATTTATAAAACCAAAACACTCCAAGGTTTCAGCCTTGATTTTACAGCACATGATGGAAGATAAATAATGTCCAATTTCAAAATAAAGTTCATTGTTAGATGGAAAAGTTGAAGAAAATAACCATTTTAGATAGTTTAAAATAAAATTAATAATATACATTGCCTATAGAACAAAAACAGATCTATGATTAAGTTAAAAGAATGATAAAAAACTGTGTGAAAAATGGGTTCCTGTTTTGAATTGCATAATACAGTATTTTCTTAATATCTTCCTTTTATTAATTTTTCTCTTTTACTTCTGGAAAGTTATTAGACTTAAATTTAGATAAATAATTTAGAATTAATTTTCAGAAACATTTATCTGATTATGAAATACCTTATGAATATTTTGAAAAGCATATCAAATTCAAAAGCTATGTTTTTCCATTAGGATAAAGCTAGGTTCAACACTTGGAAAAATGGGTTATTTATCCCAATCGAACTGACAAGTCTTTGTTACACATAATTACAGGCTGTCCTGATTCAATTAAATTTAACAGAGCAGTTTTAATGCTGCATTGTAGCCACTTTGTATTTCATAACTATGTATTTAATACTTTGACTTAACATTGTTGAGTTTCCCTGGGATTTTAGAAGAGAAAAAAGCAATTGGTGTGTCATTTTTAAACAATAATTTGAGAGAATATATTTCAGAAGGAAAATCTTCCTACATTTCCACATGAAAATGGAATATTAAGTTAGTTATTTGATTGTTTGGCTGTATAACATCAAATCCCAAGATATTAGGGAGCATTGACATATTACAAAATAGCAATGAAATAGACTTCCTTTTATATATATATAATATATATAATATAATATACATATTATATATATATACATATATTAGCAAGAGACAGAGACAGTGAAAGATAGAAAGGGAGAATCATTTTTTTTTACATCTAGTCTTTGGTTCCTCAACACTTAGTTGTGTATGTGGTGCTGGGGTTTGAACCTGGGTCCTTGCACATGCCAGGCAAGCACTCCAACCGCTGAGCCAATGCTCCAGCCCAATGTAATAGACTTTGAAATTGTACCTTAAACTTAAACTATTAGGAAATATTTACAAAATTGTCTTGGATTTAAACGTAGGTAAATAGTTTCAAAGTGGCAGCATTTAGAGTAAGAGCCATCAAGAAGGGGCTGGAGTGGTTGCTCCAGGGTTTCAGCACTTGCCTGGCATGAGAGAGCGTGTGAGTTCAAACCCCAGCATCAGCTAAGTGTCTGAGCAACAAAAGCCACATGAAAAACTAAATGAAAATTGATTTGCTCTGTCTCTCTCCCTCACTGTTCTTCTCTTAAAAAAAAAAAATTGAGAAGAGCAGTGATTCTCCATAGGGGTTTTTTTTTTTTTTTTTTTTTTTTTTTTTAAGAAAGTGGGACAGGATGGTGAGAGAGAGAGGGAGAAAGACTCTCAGTTTTATTTAGTTTTTCATGTGGCTTTCCTTGCTCGGACACTTGGTTATATACGTAGTGCTGGAATTTGAACCTGGGTCCTTGAGCATGCCAGGCAAGCACCATAACTGCTGAGCCACTGCTCCAGCCCCATCACAGGGCTTGAAGTCTGGAAATAGTTTTGGTTGTCAAAACTGAGGAAGGGACACTACTAGCATCTGGTGGACAGAGGCCAGTGCTGCTGGACAATCCTCCACAGAATTATCCTACCTGACATTATAAAAATGTCAAGTCTGAGCAACTCGAAGAATGTATGAAAGATAGTATCATAATACTGTAAGCACTCTGAAGTCAGGCACTGGATCTAACTGGCTAACTTGTGCCTTTCATGTTGTAGAGACTCAGTAAACATTTACTGAACAAGCATATTAATAAACAGGTAAAATATACTCAATTATTTGCTACAAACTTGCTCAGTTTTTATATGTAAGAGAGCACATGTAATTTTTCTCTTCTATACCAAAAGCAAGTTAGTAATCATCATTGTGGGGCAACAGATCCCTACAAATGTAGGGAAACATTTGTAGGATTACGTTTATGTCATACATCAGAATGCAAGTAAATGAAGAGTTTGAATATGTTTAAGCTCCTTCTAGTTTAAGGGATATATTAAGATGGATTTGGTAATACATACATGTAGCCATTTTATTATACTGTGAAATTACTGTTCATTCTTATGGAATAATAAAATTGTGAAAAAGGCCTTTTTACAATTTTTAGCCATACATGACAGAATTTTTATATACCCCAGGCAGCAATATTACTTATAAATTTATACCATACCCCACTTTAACTTGAACTTTTTTATTTTTATTAAGGGGACTGATTGGAGTCAAACCATATGCTGTGGCTTTTGCCTAGGAACTTTCAAATATACTGTGAGAATAATTATTCCTACTTAATGGATTTACAGAAGAGAATGTGGCCCTGGATGGCAAGACATCTATAATTTAATGAAAACCCTCTGTAACCTTTCCAAAGGCCTGTGTTAGGCATCCTGCAGTTTTGTGGGTTTTCTCTTATTAAGAGACTAAATAGCCGTTGAAATCTCTAAAAGAATAAATGGATGCTAAGGATTCAAAAACTTTCAACTCGGGGGATTCCATCATAAGTACATAATAAAGAATTTTGGTCCTTTGGGAAGTCAGTTCTGTCATGGGAGTAAGAAATAGGGCGCACCAACTAGTGCAAGAGAGTTTACAATATTTCTCAAAAATGCGTCATGTACATCTTTATTTGGAAACTAAAACATAGATTTAAACTATTAGACTATGGCACTGGCCTCCTAAGAGTCTTTTTGCTCCATTTCTTTTCCATCTAGCTTATTTTCCAAAGCTTTGTCTGTTTTTTGTTTTCAAAAGCACAGATCTAGAAATTTCTGTCCCCAGCCTCAAGCACTTGAACCCTCCTCAGCAAGGCAGAAAAATTCTTTTAAAATCACTCTGTACTTCTTCTCAACTATATCCCCACTGCTCACGTCCTCTACACAAATCTTCCCTTGTGTTTAAAATGCCGTGATTTGCTATGCTTTCATGTCTTTGCTTTTTCTTCTTTTTTTTCCTAGCTAGATAATGTCAAGGCATTTTTCAATGCCAACTCTTTAAAATTCTTCCCTTATCTTTCTTTGACTTCACTTCCCCATGTTCCTAAATGCATTTCTATATACCATTATTACCAAATTCTACTAAAATTAGGGGTTTGAGTATTTGTCTTCTCAGGAACTCCCACTGTGAAACAAAGATCTTGTGTTATTAATCATTGTATCACTATAGCCTATGCCTGGTAATAGTAGGTGTTTTAGAATTAAAAGTTGAGCCACTACATACCTATTAAATGGCTAATATTTCAAAGACTAAGAAAATCACAAATGTGGGAGAACTGAAACTCCTATACACTGCTGGTGGGAATGAAAAGTACAATCATTTTGAAGGATAATTGGCAATTTCCTAAATAGCTAAGCATGCATTAAACATGACTTGCATACTCTATTACCCAAGTGAAAATAAAGCATTTATCCACATAAAATATGTACATGAATATTTCTAGATATTTCATTTTAATAGCTCAAAACAGAAAACAATCCCACTTCACATCAACAACAGCATGCAAATTTCCTTCAACAAGTTAGTAAACTGATCTATCACTCAAGTAATACTATACTTGTGTTCATTGGACAAAAATAAGCATAGCTAAAGAAAATGCAATTTACATACACAATGGGATATTATACAGCCATGAAATCCTGTCATTTGGGCAACATGGATGGAACTAGAGGGCAGTGTATTGAGTGATAGAAGCCAGGCACAGAGAGATAAATATTGTTTGGTCTTGTTCACTTCTGGAAGCTAAAACATTTGATCTCATAGAAGTAGAGGGTAAAACAGCGATCACTAGAGGTTAGGAAGGGTAGGGAGGAGGCAGGCAGAGATAGGTTAGGTAACAAACACCCAAAACAATTAGACAGGAGGAATAAGGTCTAGTACAGTAAGGTAACTATTGTCTGAAAGAATGAGTTATATATTTAAGAATAGAGAGCAGGACTTTAAAGGTTTCCAGCACATAGATGTTATAAATGGTTGAAGAAATGAAAATGCTAGTTACTCTGATTTCATTATTATACATTGTGTACATGTGCCAAGTTATTGTAGTATATCCCATAAATAGGTACAAATAGCTTGTCATTAAACATTAAAAAATAAAAGCAAGTACTTGCAGTATAGATCAATTTTTATTAAACACTACAAAATGCAAGCTTTTGTAGTGGTGGGAAGCAAAATAGTAGTTACTGGGGTTCGGTGGGATGAGTAGTGGAGGGTTGAGGAAAGGGCCAGAAGGAGGGATTAAAAAGAGGCCTGAGGGAACCTCTGAGTTGATGGACATATTCACTGTCGTGATTTCGATGATGGTTTCATGGATATAAACATATGTCAAAACTTATCAAGTTGTATATTATAAATATGTGCAGTTTATGCTGTCACTTAAACTTCAAGAAAGATGTTCTAAAAAGAAAAAAATGTGAAATCATGGTAAGAGGACATTTTGCCAGGAATTTTACAAGATAGAATGCTACTGCCTTTATTAGGGTGTAACAGGATGCATATATATGTATGTACATACATATATATAATATGTATGAATACATATGTAGAATAACTTGATTATGCATATTATTCTTTTTCAAGAACTGCAAGGATTATTGATTTGAAACACTATAAAACTGAAAACTATTCAACCTGATTTAAAAAGTTTATTTTATATTCTCTGTTATTCGAGTATGTTATCATTTAGTATCTATATATACTATGGTATAAAGGGAAAAAATGAACTGAGCATGGTTCTATCAAAATTACTCTGGGCCCTAGATAATTTAACCAAAGGGCATCAGCATATCATTTTGTAAAATAAGGCAGTAAGTATAAAATGAATACAGTTCAATTCATATTCAGACGATAAAAAAATACTTAGGAAAGGTGTGAATGGTCATAGAGAATTCTCATGGTGTCTCAGGCAGTTTAAAATCTAGAAGGGAAATGAGGTCAGTAGTAGGTAAACATGGGCTGTGCTGTAAGCAAGGTAGGAGCCCAGTGCCCTGAGAGAACAGTGAGAGTGAGGTCCTTTGTGACTGAAGATTGCAGAAAGTTATGAAAAATATTTCATTAGAGCCAGCCCTTATAGAATGGGTAAGATTCTAACAACATGGAGTATTGTGACAACAGCCATAAATAGGGCCCAATTTAATAGAGAAAGGAAGAAAGAAATCCAAACACAGGTGACTCAGCAACATAACAGGTGTGTTAAGGGGGAATTACTGATGTTGACCTAGCATGCTCTTCTGAAACACAATTATGAATATGAGATACATTTGGAAAATGGTCGATGCAAATCTTTGTGGGTTCGAGAATCATGGTTCAGAAGCTGGGAAGTTAAACTCATACTTCAGATAGTTCATGGAAACTGTGCATTTAAGCAAAGCCACAGGGTAAACAATTTTTTAAAAAATCAATTTTCTTCTACCTGGCCTACAGAGCAATGATGCTCGATGAGATAGCGCTTACTACTGAAGCATCTAGCCCAAGAAGGTGCTTTAGTTCAGTTTCAGACATGGTGAATTTGATGCGCTGGGGCAACACTCAGATACAATAGGCATTTGTATTTAAAACTTTAAGGCTAGTTAAGTTACAATGAATAATAAATTCATATATGTTATTTATTGAAGATTTAGAACATGTAAGACATTGTTTAAAAAGAACCCTACAACTTTATATACCTGTTAGCTTATTTAAGTTCTCATAATATATCATGTAGTCACTTTCTTGTCTCCTTGACTGGTTTACTTCATATCTCTGACCTGTAATGTAAGCATGCTCTGGGGTTCATTTTGAATCACTTTTCTAACTATGCTCACTTCCTAAGTGATCTTGCATCTGGTCTTGACTTGAATTTGAAGACACCCACCTGAATGTACTCAGCTAAACTGACTTGGAACTTTGCATTCCTTATAGATATCTTGAACTTAAGATGGTCAAAGGAAACATTTGATTTTAATTTTCACTCATACTTACCATATGACCATCTTCCTTCCATCTATCCAGTTTCTGAGCCAAAATAATTAAAATTAATTAATTAAAAATAGTAAAAGAGTTATCCTAAAATTGTTTTCTTCTCTCAGGCTTCCCATCCAATCCATAAGAAAATTCAGTAAGATCTACCTTTAAAATATATCCATTTAGAGAAAGCTGGTCTAGTAACATGAGTTAAATCCAGATAAGATGTAATGCTTTACAATCTAATACTTTTTATTAGAATTATAAAGGGAAAGGGAAGGGAGGGATAAGGGAGGGTAATTGGGGCACTCCTGGAGATAATTGCAATATCCAGAATATTTACACATTTTATACACATTTTATATTATTTTGTTAAAATCGTGTAAGGTTGTTCAAAAAATAATTAAAAAAATACTTTTATAAAAAAAAATATATCCATTTAGGTCTGAAGTGGTTGCTAAGTGGTTAGAACACTTGCCTAGAATGTTTGAAGACCTGGGTTTGAACCCCAACATACACAACAAAGAACAAAGAGTCTGAAGAACAGAAACCAGATAAAAAAAAATTGATTTTCTCTTTCTTTCTCTCACTCTCCATCCCTCTCACTCTTTTTCATACACACACAAACACACACACACACACACACACACACACACACACACACACACATCTGTATTCACCAATTTCATCAATTTATCACCACCTTTACTGCACCCAGTGTAAACCAACATCAGGTCCAACCTGATTATTACAATCATTTCCTAAATGTTTTCTTGTTTCCCTCTTAATCCTTTCTAAACTATGAGCTAAACAACAGAGTTGTCCTTTTAAAACTTGTGTAAGGTCATGCCACCGCTCTGCTAATAATCCTCAGAATAAAAATTGCCAGTGTCCCTACCAAACCCCCAGTTAATTATCTAGACCCTCAAACTGCTACACTCTTATTCCAACCAGAGATATACTTCTTGCTTCTCCTGGAACTCACTGATCAGGCTCACACTTAGGCCTTGACACTTGCTGTTTCTTCCAGGTTTACTCCCTTTCCACATCTACAACTGCTCCAAAGTCACCTGGATCAAAAAAGGCTTTGCTTAACCATCTTAACCCCACTGCTAGCACACGGTAGATGCTCAAAAATTTTTGAATGAATTTCAATGAATAAAAACATTGCAAAGGAGTACCTTGTCATTTAAATAAGTTTCATGTTTAATGTGTTATAAAGTAGAAGTTTGAATTCAGTTTTATTTTCTAACTCAAACACTAGTTATTTTATAAGGATTTAAACCCCAATAGTAACTTGGAAATCTTCAAAGAGAAATATTTGAAAATATTTAGAGTACCATATATATGTACATATATGTATATATATGCTGGATTACAATATATATGTACATATATATGTGCTAGACTAATCCATACATATATATACATATATATATGTATGGATTAGGGATATATGCTAGAGTAGAGATTCTTCATCTGTCTTGGGTAATGGGTTTCTTTGAAAATCTAATGAATCTCTTTGATCATGGTCCCCCCAAAACTTTCCGAATGTATAGAATAGTTTTGCAAACTACTGAATATAATTTACAGTCTTTAAATTATGCTCTGAAAAGGACAGAAGATGGTGGGAGGGATTGGACTTGAATATAGTTTGTATAACTACTGTTTTAGGAAGTTTCTTAGTTATCTTAAAGGGAGAGCAATTGAGCCATTCAGATCTAAAATTTATGACTGACTTCACTGTTATGTGTAAGGTACACAAATACAAGGGTCTCTGAGTCAAGATATAAGGAACAAAAGAGATCATCTAACACTTTCATTTTGCACACAAAGGTGCCGGGGGCTAAAATGTGCCCCATTGGCTTGCTCACTTCTCTCAACTGGTAGCACAGTGTGAACTAGATTCCAAGTGTCATAAATCAAGGGCTGTGGTCCTTCTGTGACACCACACTGCCTTCTCAGAACTGAGCTGTCCTTTTGATCTGAGTTGTTGTAAGGTGTTTCAGCATACAAGATATAGGTGTTTGTTGACATCAGGACATATATTAAACCAAGATGATGCTTAGCACTGAAATTTTTCTTTTATATTGCTGAAATACACTAAAAATTCATTTTGTAACTGTTGGATTTCTGGAATTTACTGGTTGGTCATAACTGATGAAAAATATTTGATGATTATGTGAGAATGTTAAAATCTAGACAATACTTAAAATACTAGTGCAAGAATTTCCATCATTCAACACATTTCCATCTGCAATTTGGTTTCCATTGTGAAGATGGCTGAAATAGTACAAGATTGTGACATTGTGGTCAATAGTATAATTACAAGGAATGTTGTATACTCCAGATCTTTGTAAACATAATAAAACCAGTGTACTTTCATTCACTCAGAGAATCTAAAATAACATTTAAAATCTTTGAATCTGATTAAAGTAGTGATTAAATGGGATAGTTAATCCAGTTATTTATCTATTCATCCATTTATCCATCTGTCCATTCGTGAACTGATTTGAAAAGTCAAGACTTGATCATTAAAGTGGGACTGCTCATACATCATTTATGGACTTTCTGAGAGTGACTGACAGGACTACCCAGAATGCCAATGTAGTGCTCTAGCTTATCAGTTAACTAGTGAAATTTAACACGGATGGTATTTGCTTTATATTTAGAGTGTTACTGTATAAACAGAAGAAGCCACTAGGAGAATCTTGTTTTGGAGTTTTCACCTCATTTAAATTCTTAATTTGTCCCTGCAGTTTAGAAACGGATATTACCCTGTGGTCCTGCTTCCAATTAATGAGTTCCAGAAAAGGATTAGGTCTGCCTTACTCAGTCTTTCCAAAATAGACTAACCTTGAATCCCACAAACTCCAAGAAAAGGTAAATACGTGATTCTGATTCAAATTAACTTAGACAGGGAAGAGAATCCTAGGTTGTTTATTTTATTATGGCCTGCATTTAGAGACCCAAAAGTTAAAGTTAATAAAAGAGATAAGCATTTTGTTGAAAGTTGAAAAAGAAGAGATATTAGTTTGGTGAAGTTGTTACTTCTACTCAATTGTTTTTTCCCATATCTTACATATACCATTTCTACTCATTCAATAAAGTGCAGTGGTAACTAATAGTTTGTATCAGTGTGAAAAGAGCTACAACATTTGGGAGATTTTGTTTTTCAACAAAAAACAGCAATCCAGAAGAATTTTTAAAAAATTAAAATATTAGTTTAAGCATATCCTGAGATTAAAAAGGAATATAACTGTGTGCATATTTGTAACATAACATGAACTGAAATTCATTCCCCTCTAATGACCTTTTTGTGTGTTTCAAATAATTGGGGACATCTGATCCCAATCTAACTTCTTTTTGCATGAATCTCATCAACCATCCTTCCCTCTTCCCTCAAACTCATCCTGATACGCACATCCAAAGTAAAGATTTTATGTGGGGGAATCCAGGATGGTCTTATTTTCTTTGTTTAATCTTAGCTGCCTTTTGGCAATTTTTTCTATATACTTGTACTGAGTCTGATTTACAGTGTTAAATTCCTATATTCTTTGGCTTCAAACATATTTAGATCATGCTCACAAAAACATATACGTTCTAGTGTCTTCCAATGATGAATTAAACTCAGTTTATTTATGCCACTAAGAAAGGTAAAAATTTTGCTTGGTGTCTAATTATTAAGGATCAGTTGAAAGCAATAAGAAATTCATCAATTTAGGCCAAACTAAATAACATTGTTACAAACATTGATTTTACATTTTTTCTCAAATAAATTACTGAGACTAAAGTAATCAACAGAGTTGTAAATGAAAACATTTTTGAATTAAAACAATTAGACTTGTTGATTGCATGTCTTGCATCTCACAGCAGGTGTTTAAGCACACCCCAAACTTAGATGCGGTAACACCTGTAATCAACACAAAAGGTCCCTTTTAAACTAACAAGTCATTCTATCCAGTGGAAGTATAAACAAAACCCTAATTGGAGATTTTGAGAACTCTTCTCCCCTGCTGTGAACACTAGTTAGTGTCTGGTGGTTAAACAGTAACATCAGCTCCAATTTATAGCTGGCAAAAAGGGCTGTGATTCCTCTGACAGGGGCCTCATATCCAGAATCTACAAAATCCTCAAAAATCTCAACCACAAAAAAACACAAAGAACTCCATCAATAAAAGGGCCAAAGAGCTGGATACAAACTTCTCAACAGAGGACATTGATCAAGCCAATGAATACATGAGAAAGTGCTCTAAATCACTAGTAATCAGAGAAATGCAAATGAAAACTACATTAAGATATCACCTCATGCCAGTCAGATTGGCAAAAATGAAGAAAATAAACAATAATAGGTGCTGGAGGGGTTGTGGAGAGATTAGCACACTGTTGGTGGAACTGCAGACTGGTACAGCCCCTCTGGAAAGCAGTGTGGAGAATCCTCAAAAAACTAGGGATGAGCCCACCATATGATCCTGCTATTCCTCTCCTGGGTATTTTTCCAGGGGATTTAGAATCAGCATACTACAGTGACACAGCAAAATCGATGTTCCTAGCAGCTCAATTTATAATAGCTAAATTATGGAAACAACCCAGATGTTCCTCACTGGATGAATGGATCTGGTACATATACAACATAGTACATATACAACATGGAGCTCTAATCAGCAATTAGAAACAATGATATTGCAGCCTTTGAAGGTAAATGGATAGCTATGGAAGAAATTATTCTGAGTGAAATAAGCATAACCCAGAGAATCAAGGGTCGGATGTCTTCACTCATCTGTGGAGGTCTATTATCATGTTTTAAATCTGGATAAGGTGTAATGTCATACAACTTAAGGCATTTGTAGAGATGTATTGGGAAGGGGGGGAGGGATAAGAGTGGGTAGTTGGGGCTCTTGGGGGTAAATCTACTTTTCAGAATTTATAAATATATATGATTTCATTAGAAGCTTGTTTGATTGTTCAACAAATAAATTTCTGAAAAAAAATAAAGGGGAAGAAAGGAAAGCACCAAGTCTTCTGACTCAGGGGATGTTACTGGGCATGTTTGCAGAGCCTGCCCCATTCAATGATTCCCTAATGGCCAGCTAGTATCAATCATCTTGAACTGTATTTTAACTGCAAGAAGATAAATAATAACTAACACATATAATGGTGATGAAAGGACAAGCTCTATTTTAAGTACTTTTATGTAGTTAAATTCATTTAATATTCACATGATACATTTAGGTATGCAAGAGAGATGGTAATATTATTCCCTATTTACCGATAGAGGCCACACAGTAGCTTTTTCTAAGTGTAAGAGCTGAGAAACTGTGGAAGAGAGAGTTGACTCCAGGCAGTCTGAGGCCAGTGTGTACCTTGTCTTATCATTAACAGTCAAAGCAATGTAAATAAATCAGAATTGGCTGGCATCCTGTTTTGGACCATTAAACCAATAGGATCCTTTCATCTGCGCTTCTAGGTATTACACATTCCCAGGGATTGATTCCGAGATCCATAGTTTGTAAACAAAATTAAAGCATTTATTAAAGTGATTCATTGCAAGGAATAAGCAAAATATCAGTGCATAATGAATGAACACAAGATATTAAAATGATGCCAACTCATTAATAAGTATCTCTTTCATCTCAGAAATCAATTTTTCTTATACTGTACCAGAATGTAATTTTCTCCTCCACGTATTTATCAATGTGGATGACCTTCCAAGTGCTTTAAGTCTAGATTTTATTATTCCCTACAGTAGCTACTACTAACATTTAACATTGAGATTATATAAAATTAATTGAAAATAAGCAGTGAAAATGGGTTTAAAGTAAAATAAGGACTAAAATTGAGGATGGTGCCAGGTGGAACTTAGAATATGTAACATATTCCACAAATTTTGGTACACATCCCAGAAGTAAGCTCAGATTTTGGCTTTCAGTTTCTACACAGCCCAAGCAGAGACCATCAGTTTTTATATTTATAACTCTATGAAAATTAAATTTTTTCTCAGGAACAGTTCAGTTATGACTGAAATTGGAGAATATTTTCCAAAAATCCTAGTAAAGAAGATATATTATGATATAATAAAATATATGTTCAACATACTCCTTAAAATATACATGGTGATAGGTTTTGCAGTTTTACATAATTAAGTTTTTAAACAACAAAGATAATTATAAATAATTTGGTATTATAAATAATTTGGTAAACATAACAAAAAGAAAAAGAAAATCTGCAAGGACAAATCTTGGAATAGAGATACGCAAATAAATATGTGCAGAAATATATGCATATAAACAGACAAACTAAAACAGATATGACATGACTATGCCAAAGTTCCAATTTTGTACATAGTACTGTCAGTATCTTTATATTCCATTGCCTTCATATGTATGATTCTATGTATGCTTCCAAACAATACATGAAATTGCCCAATAGTATTTAAACAAAAAATCATGTGCCATGATATTCCTAAAATATGCCTTTGACTGAACATGCAGTTCATTCCAATTTTCATATGCTGATCTTATAGCTTAAATATTAATGCACATAACTTTATGTTTTTATGTGTTTTAGCATAATTTGCTTTGAATAGATTACCATAATTGAAACTGAGGGCAGAGGATTTCCACATTTCAAGATTTTTTTTAAACATTTGTTTTTTTATTTTATTTTTTTCTATGAGCATTCTACTCATAGAAAAAACTGAGCTACACCCTCAGTTCCAAGTACCAGGCAGAATTTTTTTTTAATTGAGAAATTTATTTTTTGAACAACCATACAAGTTTTTAACAAAATAATATAAAATGTATATAGATCCTGAAGATTAGATTTACCCCCAAGAGTGCCCCCCACAATTTCCCACCCATATCCCTCTCTTCCCCTTCCCACAATATCTCTAAAAATGTATTAGGTTGTATGACATTACACCTTATCTGGATTTAACTCATGATAATAGACCACCTTTCTCAATGGCCAGGGTCTAGCTCCAGCCTCCACAGATGAGTGAAGACCTTCGAACTTTGGTTCTCTGAGTTAAGCTGATTTTACTCAGCATAATTTCTTCCATAGCCATCCATTTACCTTCATAGGCTGCAATATCATTATTTCTAATTGCTTTGTAAAATTCCATGATATATATGTACCAGAGTTTTTGGATCCATTCATCCAGTGAGGGACATCTGGATTGTTTCCATAATTTAACTATTGTAAATTGAGCTGCTATAAACATAGATATTGGTGTGTCACTATAATGTGCTGATTCTAAATCCCCTGGAAAAATACCCAGGAGAGGAATAGCATTTTTTTTTAAAGAGATAAAGACAGTGAGAAAGACAGAGAAAATCAATTTTTATTGAGTTTTTCACATGGCTTTTGTTGCTCTGATGCTTAGTTGTATACGTGGGTGCTGGGGTTTGAACCTGTGTACTTGCGCATGCCAGGCAGGCACCGTAAATGCTCCAGCCCCGCATTTTCAGATTTATAATTAATAAAGCATGCTTTTTAATATTGCAAAGACTTAGTACAGAAATATATGATCTAGTCAACCTCTGTACATTTTGACTTTTAATTAGGTTTGATTATACTTATTAATACTGCAAATATGTGACATTTGTCACCTTTCTATTTATAGATTGATAGCCTCTAGCTATACAGTCATTAAGAAAACCATTTAGACCAGGTGTAAAACTGTTATATTTTAGCTGGAAGAGTTTACATTTATAGTTTTATGTTATGCTTTTGACTGTGTTAGTAAATGTTTGGAGAGAAACACAACAATAAATTATAAAATTTCAGTAGCTTGCAATATAATATTTCACTCACCTAAGATTCTAAGGTAGGCATTTTTATTTGAGGTTGAGGAGGACCTCTGTTCTATTGAGTTATTCACAGACCCAGATTGATGAAAACCCTACCATCTATGATAGCTTTTAAAGTCACCCACTTTGTCAATATCTACCTGGTGAGGTGGGGAGAGAAATGGTGGAGAAAACACACTGTTTTACCTTGCCCGCATTGTCTCATCATTTTTATCATTGTTTCATTACCAAGAATTAACAATGTGGCTCATCTAATTTCTATTTGTGCAGTCTTGGGAAAAATTACTTAATCCTTCTAAGTTTTAGTTTTTCTGTATGTAAAATGGGGATAATGATAGCAATTGGCTCACATGGTAACTGTGAAAATTAAGCACTTAGCTCAGTGTCAGACTCATTCAAAGGGTTTAATTAGTAATAATGCTCTTAATAACATCATTGTCATTTTAAATATTAAAAAGACATAAAACCAGGTATAATGTAGAAAACTATTATAATTGCATATAGTTAAATTAAAATAATCCTAGAAACAGGAAAATAATGCCCACTAAGAAAAAGTTGTTGGCTCTCAGACCTCTCTATAATGCTAAATAACCAAAAAATTGTTTTTAAATGGAAAACAAATGTTGTGGCCAAGAATTTGATTACTGGATTAATTTATAAGGCAACAGGAAGACTTGCTTCTATGTGTAGCTATGTAGTTACAAGGAAAATACAAACCCTATGCTTCATTTAGAAAAACACATGAGGACACACTCTAAAAAGTTGAAGTTAAGAATTAAGAAGACATTGAATTAAAGGAATGCTGATAAATTCTATCTTTCTGATTTTAACAATTATAAAACACTAACCTGAAATAATTTGAAGTTCAAGAATAATTTTTGAAAGGTATCGTTCATGTGAAATTAAGGAGGTGAGTTGGATGCATGAGATTAGCTAAAATAAAGGAGAAACTTGAGGAAAGGTGAAATGATGGCTAGAGTATCAAGCAGGGATCAAAATAAGAAAGCTTTTTATCAGTATTTTTGGAAGATTATTGACTTTTCATACACACACACACACATACACGCACGCATATGTGGTGGAAAGTAAGGTCACATGATGAGATCTGAGCTTTTCCAAAGAAAATCATTCTGGAAGCATTTTGGTGAATGTACTGGAAAATTTTAAGACTGAACAAGGGAGATCCAGTTAGTAGTATCTACAAGGAGTTTAGGTAGGAAATGCTAGTAGTTTGCTAGGTATTTGATATTGTAGAGGAGAGAAATAGAAGCATTTGAGAAAACAGTGGCTGTAAAAATGATAGGACTAAGTAATGGTTGGAACTGCAGAGGAGGGAGAGCCATGGGAAGGGTGGCTGAAGATCTGGTCCTAGGGAGTAGGCTCTGATGACACTCACTAAAATTGTGGTTGACAATTTATATGGGAGATTTTGAGATTAGTTTGTGACAAGCTGAGTTTCTGCGGCTTGGAAATATGCAAGTAGAGATACTATACAAGTAACTGGATATGCAGATCAAAGATAAAAAGGAATTATTTGTGGCAAAAATATGAAGGCATAATCATATTTATGATACATCTGAAGTTTAATTAGACTTTCCACCTTAGCACAGCTGACATTTCAGAAAAGAATTCTGCATTGTGCCAGACTGTCTGGTGCATTGTAGGATGTTTAGAAGAGCCCTAACTTTACCTACCAGGTGTCAGTGGCAGCCCTCAAGTCATGGCAACAAGAACTGTCTCCAGAATTTGCCAAATGTGCCACTGGGGACAAAATCACTTCCTATTGGGAAACACTGCATAAATAATAGTAACTAAGAAGAGAATACAGAGGAATAAGAAAACCATACAATCATGTTGAGACCAGAAACTTCAAATTTAATTTGGTTCTAAAATATATGGCTCAGGGAATTTTCTTTAATTGGAATAATTGTCATGGATATAAGAGTGGATAATAAGAACAAGAACACAAACATTTTTGTATAAACTATTGTGAGACTAGTTAAAGTGGATCCAGGGTAGTTGGCAAAATGAAACCAGAAGAATTAAAAGATTTCAAAGTGACTGAAGATGGGATTTACTGGAAGGAAGAGAGTTTAAAAAGTTTTGAAATATATTTAAATTCTAATTTGGAAGTGTTATATCTTTTTTATATTATTTATTGGTTAATCTTGCATATCCATCAATAGGATTAATACAGAGAAAAAGTACTTGCTGATTTCATTTGCAAACAAGAAGCAGGTTGGACTGCAGCTATAGTATTCACCTGGGCATAGATTGAACCAGGATCTCTTTTTATTTGTGCTTTTTGTCCCATTATTGCCAATGCAGTCCACTGATTTTATGGAAAGACTCAGTATTTTTTGAGGTTAATAACTTTGTTGAACTAATAATGTTGAAAGCATTTTCATTGAAAGCAATATAATGAGTTACATAGCACTAGGAACAATATTTCCAATATATATTTTTATTAATTTATATATATAAATGTATAATTATAAATGCATAAATTTAGATTATTTGTTGGAGAAATGATTTGCATTATTGGTTTAATTATTTTGTTAATGAGCAAAATATTTCCTTTTAGTCTCTGAAAAAGATGTAATGATAATCATTTTACAAAATAAAACTATTGGAGACTGAAGTAATTAAATGGTGCAACATGTATTCTTTTTTCATTATTTTAATTTACAAATATCCAGTTGAATAGTGTCTTCTAATGTGTGTGCATTTAACTTTCACTTAATCATTTGTGCTCCACGATGTTTGTGATGTTACAAATCCAAGTTATTTTGCTGTATAACTTTCATTTGGTATACTTAGCATGGCAAGCAGTAATTTGCCTACAACTGCTAACTCCTTTGAAAGTGAGAGTGAAAAAAATGGAAATCTCTTTTAAAATAATTTAAAGACCTTTCCCCCCACTCCTTTAATTACCAGAAATTTCTAAAACCCTGGTTTCTAAAGACCATGCCATTTTGAAATTTCCCTGGCGGACAGCACTGCTCTGCTGAATTCCATGTGGTTAATGTTAGTCACATCCTTGATGTAACATAACACGAGCTCGCTAAGGTAATCTGATGTGACATATGACAGCACTGTGAGCCAGTCTGGGATATTTGAAAATATGCCATCTTTCAAAGACCGTGAATAGATAGCATGGTAAGCCAAGACTGTGAACTCTGCTGTTTTCATTTTGAACAGCATAGGCGAGGTTCTGTGATCATTAGAGGGCAATACCCCAACTGGTAGATTCTAACATATGCTAACAAAACTACATTTCTTATTGCTGCCGCTGAGTTTATACTTGAAACCACCTAAGTTAAATCATTAAGAAAAACAGCCACTAAAGAGATGTGATTACACATTATTACAGGTATGGGAATGAGTGAAAATTTCCCAGATCATGTAGAGATGAGCTAGCAATATGTGGTGACATATATAAAGGTGAGAAGTAGGCATCTGATACCCAGTAATGAATCGTTTGTTAAATGTGCTCAGGTTGCTTAACTATGGTTTTATTAGCATTAGAGGAAAAACAATCTAGAAACCTGAGCACCCAGGCGAAAATAGAAGTTTTCTACATATGTTGCTAAGTTTCTCTGTAAAAAGTCATTCTGTCCTCAACCTAATTTATTGTGCAGGCTGTGGAGAATTTGAAAACCATGCTTTCTTCTAGGATTACTTCAAGATCAGCTCCTTTTCTTTTAAATTTGTTTCACATTTGTTTAAGCAGAAAATACTAGCACTGGTAATTCTTGATGAATAGTGATGAGTTACAGAAATGAAAATAACCTGGATACTAAATTTGATAGAGGATAGAAGAGGAAATTGAACGTAATATGTACATCTTGAAATGAAAAGGTGAAACTGAACTACAAGGTGCAGGATTAGCAAAGCTGTTCATTTCATGAGACGTACAACAAAAAATTGTAATGTGCTATTGCTTTACTCCATTGTATTAAAATAACCTAAACTCAAAAAGTTTTCTTATCTTTCCATCTAAGTCAAAATCATCAGATCATTCCTGCCCAATCTATGAATTACCTCTGAATAACCTCTGAATACTGTGAAAAACAAATTACTTTCTTGCAAATTAAAAAGCACACATTTTAAGTGTATATAAATGCATTTGAATAATTGTTTTCAAATATAACCCGCTTTAAAATGTTAAGCTGAACTTCTGAAATGACTTTGGTTATAGGAAGAAAATGATATTTATTTTATTATCTTAGGTACAATAACAAAAATTTCCTAACACTTTAATATCACTCTTATTATGTTAATTCACATTTTCTGATGTTTTCTTGTCTATATTCAGAAGCACATTGGATGTTATGAAGATAAATTATTTTATTCTATTTAATAGAAAGGAAAACTCAGCTTGAGTTTGTTCTAGTAATTGATTAAATCCTCATTTTGATTTAGGCTTTGAATTTGAAATCTACTACCTTTCTTTTTATGGTGCTCATAAAATTAGGGTTTTGTTGTAGTGAGCCAGGATATAGAGTGATACAAAATTTAATGTAAAGATAATTTAACATTAAATTGAGGATGGAACTTTGTTACCCTGATGTCTTACTTTCATAACACTAAAAGAGCATCCTAAAATTACTTCTGAACTTCTGGTTCACAATTAGATTAAAGCAAGGTCGTAGCTAGAAATTTTATAATATTTTACCTTTAATACTCTAGGATATGTTTGAATAGAAATGTAATGATGCCCAATGGGACCAAAATATAAAATCTGACATTTTCAATTTAAGAGAAATAAGTAGCATATATTGCCAAATTTACCATTAAAAACCAATCTACAAAGCTCATTAGAAAAATAAAACAAGCTTGTCTCTGGAGGAAACTAAAGGTAAAAAAGTATAAACAGAAAAATCAAGGTGAAACAAATAATTTTATTCACTGGGTTGGTTTAAAAAATGTTATCCAAACATTTTGCAAAATCAGCTTTCCATGTCTCTTGGCAATATATTCTAGAAAGATGTTGTCTCAGTAGGAGGAGGAATACTAGGAGAATACTAGGAGAAAAATTGTAACTCTTTGTTAGGAACCTTTTATAACTGCATTTTTTCATGGATTATTAGATATCACCAAAAGCCTATAATAAGGATTAATTTCTTGACATATACTCTAAGATCTAAGGCCCACAGAGGTTACATGACTTGTTCAAGGTCATACAGTTAGTAAGTTTCAGAGTAAGGATTTGAACCTAGTTATAAAATTGAGAATTTGAATTCTGAAATTACTAGAAAATATGTACATTAATATTGGAAAAAAATGAATGGATGATAAATAAATGACAGAAATTAGAAAAGTGAATAAAAGAGAACAAAGGAGTTCAGGAATTTCCAAGGGCCTACCAAAGCAGAACTGTTATGAGTCAATTCAATAATAGCTAGTTTTGTGTTATCTAGATAAGCAAATAAGGAATATCCTAGATAATAGGTTGGCATGCATTTTTACCTCCTAAAATACCATAAGGTAGAACATAGGATGTGGAATTGGACAATTCCGATTTAATTTCCTTGCTATCCAGTTTACTAAATGTGTTACAGGGCAATATACTTATTCCTCTGGTCCTTAATGCATTTCTTTGTAAAATGACTATTAATGTTACTTACCTGTGTTATGTTAAATTATAGCATTGCCAAAACCTGTGTGGTTTCCCTAACAAAGTTCCATTTTCTGCATGGGTGCACACCCTTTCTAGCTCAGCTACAGCTCTGCTCCCTGTTTTCTTCTTTCTGACAGAAGGAGCCACCCCCCCTGGGATGTTTGTTTCCTAGAGGGAAGAGGGAGATGCTAGAGCTGTAGGAGGGCACTGAAGGATCTGCTTTAGTGGTGGCTGCATCACTCTCGCTGACCTTTAAATGGGCCAAGGGGGTAACATACCCAGGCCTCAAGTGAGTGGGGCAGGAATGCATCACAGTCTCTGAGAAGGCAGAGAATGACTGGGTACAAGTCTGCAATCTACCACATTGCCCACAGGATTGTTGTGATGATTAGTGATGGGGTAAAAGTGAGGACTTCCTGGCAGAGTTTCGGGTATATAGTAAGTGCTCTAAAAATTTTATTTCACTTTCGGTCCCAGTTTGGGATCCAGAGTCAAGCTGAACAGAGACCAAGCTCATGAAATACTGCGGCTGCATATAGCAGTTGCCCAGTGAACACTTTGTCTATATCCTTTATTGTAATAACCAAACAATTGAGTGAATTACAACATTTCTCATTAAAGACTTGGAATTTCAAGGAAAATTAAAGCCATTTTTAGAAAAATATCAGTAAGTTAGAAAGATTTTACTCTTTAGCTCTTTAAAAATTAGTTTCAAAGAGGGAAAAGGTAAGATGCAGGAACCATGGGATGGCTCTAAAGGGATCTGCTTAAATGGTTGATGTAACACTCTCATGATATTTAGATTAAGGTCTGAGTTGTAAAACTACACTCCAATTTCTCAGGAACATTTCTTAGAAGCATTTGTTTTGTAACTACTGCATAACAAAAGAGTAAATTGTATGTCTATATCTATGTATGTGTATATATAATATATGTACACATGATTATATATACATTTATATATGCAATTATATATATACATATACATTATATATATATATATCTGTGTGTATACACACACACACACAGGAGAGAGACAGAGAGGGAGAAAGATAGTTTTATGCATGTTTATAAAGCAATTAAATGAAAAGCATTAATAAAATAGTATAGCAAAGCTTCAATAGGAAAGATAGCATTTGGGATAATAGTTGCAAATAAATTTTGGTAAGGATTATATTCACTGTGAAATCTTGCAGGGATTTTGCAAACTTTAGGACAAGAGGAAAATTCCCTATTGAATGTTTCTGAAAAGGTCTGTTTTCTATGTCATGTGGTCAACTCCCACAAGTTTTTTTTTATGAGTAATGGATTTGGTCTTGGAGATTTTTGGATGAATTTTTGAGGAAAAAGCCAAGAATTTTCCCTTCCCTCTCTAAGATCAAAGATGCCACTGTATTTTTGGTATGAAAAGGGTTTTGCCATGGTTGACAAAAATATGCTATTTCACCATCAGCTGTATAGTGGTCATACTATGATTGACAGCCCATGCAGTCTCTCCAGTCTGGCTAAATTTCAAGTCAAAGGTAGTGCTTAACTTGTAAAGTACTTTGAGTCCCTTTTGCATAAAAATGGTAACAGTACAAAAATAGCTCTTCAAAGGACAGTAAAGGACATCCACTGTTTGTTCCTGTAGTATGAAGTGGTCCTTGTGAATACTTGGGATAAATTTATGTTTGTGAAAGATCAAAATACTCAATTGTGGTGATTTATTTACCTGTTTTTTCTCACAATTAAAATTAATTAAAAAAGTAATTTCTGATGATGACTAATTGTTTAAATTCTTCCACAGAAACAAAATTTTAAGAAAAAATTTGTGAAAGAAATTTGTGAGGTTATTGATATGCCATTATCCATTATAAATTTTTTAAGTAATAAAAATTTGTTCTCACATGATTTTAGATGCATTACACTGGAGATACAGCATCTCTAAATGTAACAAATCCAGAAAACTCTGATGTGAAATGTAGACTGACAGATGTTAGTAGTGTATTACCTAAGAGATCCCATATTATAAACTCCACTTTGATATTAAGTACATCATAAAGATCATGAGAGTCAATTTATTTGTAGTTTAGGTTTTTTTTTAAATTCAATATATCCAATACAATGCAAAATTAAATAATTCAGATATAAATTAGCAAACACTAAATAAATTAACAAAGGTTGATTAAAAATCCTATCAGTCATTCATTCCTAGAAGAAATGTTTCATATGTATATACATGTTTTATATATCATAGTTATACATATGTATATATATGGATATTTATAAATATATGCATATTTACATATATGTATATATACTTACTTTTAAAAGTGTTGTGCCCTTTGAATTTGGGTTTAATATTTATATGACAGTGAAGAGTTAATTTGACTCATGAAAAAAGAAAGAAAGAAAAAAAAAAAAGAACGAAATCCAGAAAACATCCTCTGTTAGGAACTATTGCTTACACTAGTGCTTACAAACTTGAGATTTGCAGCATTCTGTAACTTTTCCCTGAATCTAAGTTCCAACTAAACAATGTGAAATAAAACACATAGGTACTTTATACTCTAAATCATAAAACTAAGGATATGAGATCTTGAATGATTAGTTAATTGGTGACTGCGCACAGAGATCAAATTCGCCAGAAAGCTGCCTTACTTTTTGCTTCAGTTCACAGGCACTGTTTAAAATCAGTTAAAAAAAGGGACTGCGTGTTGTGTTAATTGACTCAGGAGTATGTTTTATGCTCACTTTTGATGCTATAAAATGAAATGCAACAGTTTGGAATGCAAATCGAAACAAGGGGTTCCATGGGTGTGGCAGCTCTGCAGCCTAAACACTTGGAGTTTGCCAGGAATCATTCATTCATTTTACCTCTTGAATCTGGGCCTGGTTTCAGGCATAATTTTTAGAAAATATAATAAGTTTTGTGCGACATGAGTAAATAAAGTAGTGAAGTTTTGAAACTTTCGTTGACAACTTCATGAATTCTGTCTCACCCAATTTTTCCAATTTACTATCTAATGTCTCAATTTTTTATATATTGAGTCCTAAATATTCTGTACCCTGCAGAGGACACTTAGTCTATATTCTGCACTATTGTTTATTTTTTACATTCTATTTTGTACAGGCAATTCATGTTTAAGCTACTTTATTTAATAGTGTAATTAAGTTTTTAAGTGAAATTCATGAAAACGTTAAAAAATGGACACAATCTAGACGTCCACTTAAAGATAATTTTATTGACAAATTATGCTGCTTATAACAACAGTGTTGTTGTAAAATGTGTACATGAAAAAATGAGAATTGATAAACATCTCTCTTCAATTCCTGGTTTGTAAATGTTTAGGATCTAAAAACAAGATTTCACTTTATTCCAGAAAGATCTACAATAGAGAAAAAACCCATGCTCTTTGACAGAAATATATGTGGATGATTGAAATTGATAGATTTTTTAAAAATATTCTATTGTCTAGTATCTTCTGATATTTGAGCTTGCCTTATCGCTACTGCCTGAATGATTACCAAAGAATTTCTTTTTAGGAGATTTCTCTAAATTGGGAAGCTTTTAATCAGTTTCGATTCTATTATGAAATTAAGTCCTTTTATTGACAACAACCAACATGAGTAAGGTAGACTCTTTCATGCTCTTAACAATGAATTTATCTTTAGGCCAATGCTATTGAGTAAGAAATTAACAAAATCTTTGCAATATTAGTAAGATACCTTACAAGTTTAAAATATCCTGAAGTGAAACTCAACCCATCTTGTGTTTAAATTCCTAAGCTTTGATTAAACCCTAATACACAGCATCCAGCTGCACTAAATTCATGTGATGGAAACACTTGATAATCGTTCACCTTATACCCTCATCATCTGTACACATTCTCTACCACTCTCTCCTTGAAAAAATAAACTTAAGTACCAAAGTAAAAAAACAGCAAGAAAATTAAATAGCAGTCTGAATACTGAATTAAAAAAAAATGAAGTAGCAATCTCTGAAAATAAAAACAGGGACCTCTAAAATAATGTTTTATTTATCACATACAAACGTGTTTTCCTAAGAATTATTTCCAGTGTGGGCCACCATATGGAAGCAGAAATCCATCATGGGAATGAACTAAGATGGTTTGTATCACCTGCATAACTTGTTTTGTTCTATGCCTTCAGGCTTTAAAACCCGCTTCCCATATTTTTTTCCTTTCTTTAAAAATAATGTACATCAGTTTAATTTATCCCAGGTCCTGACAGAAGGATCAGATTTTAAGCATTTAATGCTGTGGTTTCAAATCCAATTTCTCAGTGTTCATCATTTCAAAAGTGGCAGAATTCAGTTTTTGAAAAGGTTTAAGAACTTGGAGAGGATTGGCCTACCTTCTGAAGTCTCACACTGATGTTAAAGGCAGCCCTGTACAGGAAAGAGTTTGGTCTGGATTTTTCTATATTGCTCCAGGAAATACTAAACCCTCCACCTACTCTAACAAGAGCCTCTTCTTACTGGTGTCAACCTAAGAAATACTTTTTAAATTCAAAAGGCATATTGAATAAATCACCTATTTACAGGTCTTCTGAAGTAGGACACTGATTGGTTGGTGCATTTTCCTAAAAGGAGGGTATCAATAGATCTGCTTAAGGCTTGATTCCACTGAGTGTGTTTGGAAACAACTTTCCTTGTGACCAATGGAATTTTTATCCATTCAGACACTGAAGCATTAGATTCTTGCACAGTAAATTCATTGTAGGCTATCTTTATTGGTGGTGGGGGAACCTCAAAGGGTCAGGAGTCCAGATTGCTTCAAATAAACATCCAGAATCTCAGATGCTTTACTGAAATGGACCCAAGTATATTTGAACCTCTTTCTCTGGTTTGGAAATCAGACTGAAAATTTCACAGAAACAGATTTTCTTGTGAGATTTCAGAATGTTGTGGTTTTTAAGTAAAGTAATAAACAAACTTGAAAAATGAAAGGCAAAATTGGCTCAGCCTCACCTGGTTTTATTCTATTAAATGTCTGAAACTGAGTGGCACTGTGCACTCTTTAAAGAAGAAAAAAATATATATATATATTTTTTAAAAGTTTGGTTGTGGTCAAGCCTAAAATTATCAGCATTTCTCCTGAGGGGCTTAAGACAACTCTCTACCACTTTATCCTCCTGTGTCTCTATGTTTCATCAACTTCCATCGATATCCCTTCTGCTTAATTTCTTTTTGAGAGACTCCAGTGTTGGGCTTCCATTTTTAAACTGTTAATGAAGAAAAACTCTTTGACCACTTGAAGTAGAATAATTTCCCTTTATTTATGGGTGCAGTTGCTTTGGAATGCATGTTATGGTATTGCCATGCTGCAAATAAAACGAAAAAAGAAGATAGAGTTTTTCAGTACTTACTATAAAATGCTAGGCTTAGAACTTCTACCCATATCGTATTCTGTAACCATCACATCAAAACCATTAGGCAGGCATTTGTATCTCTGTTTTACAAGTGATTAAAAAATGATTTATGAATGAGTGGCAACTGGCTCACTTGTGCACATAAATTGCTAATAGTAAGAAGAGGAAGCAGGACTGAAGGTGAAGATATCTGACCTTAAAGACCATATACTTGACTATTAATTTATGAAGCTTCCCACATAGTTGTTAAGGGTTTCTCAAGAGTTTTTTGTTTTTCTTTTTAGCCCATTTATTCCTAACTAAAGACTTTAATTCTAACCATTATATATAATGGGTTATATATCTTATTTGCTACCTGGAAAGAGTACTGGGCTTATAATGTTTGGCAGTAGGTAAGAAACTTCTGTAGTTGAGGACATATCTTATAATGATAATGCCCTAGATCTTTAAAGCTCTCTATAGTACACAAAGACCTTTTGTATACGTTATTTCATTCTACTTCTTCCAATAAGACAGGAAGCACATGAATAGGTATCTTGATCCATGTGTACAAGTGAAGAAAACTGAGATTCCAAGAAATTAAGAGATTTTCCTAGTCATGAAATTAAGAGACATCAGAAGACCTTCCAAGTCAAATCTTCCACCTATGTGAATTGCTTTTTGCAAATCAACACTTCTGATTTCCATCTTGTGGCCGTCTTCTACTATCTTGTTTTATTTTCTCACTCTTACCCACTTTTCAGTGACACTTTTTTTTTCCATAGTACTTTTGCATAATTCTGCTTTGTACATATATTGTGCTTTTGATAGAAAGCACTCTACACTCACTGATAAAATCCAAACTACTCTTGCAAAGCCCAAAATAGTCTGGACACATGATACCAATGCTTTCTTGGGCTACCCATTTAAGTTATGTATCGAGTCTAAATTTAATCAAGACCACATTTTATTTATACATTTCATGCATTAAACTCATTTAAACTTTTAGTCAGATTTCATTAGAAGAAATACTACCGTGTACATCATGCAGTAGTAAAGCTAATGTGCTTCAGGAATTTGAAAGGAGTTAGAGATCGGGGGTCTGATTTCAAAATTTCTTTTTCTTTCTCTTGGTGCTTGCAGCAGGTCTGAGAGCGGCCCACAGTTTGTTTCCTAGGCCACTAATACAGTCAGCATGCTCTGTACAAATGTGTAAACACAGACATTCCCTGTAATCAGGGAGGTTGGTGTCTTAAGGCAAGATTATGTTTTTTTAGGAAATGCAATTTATGTTCAGGATTAAGTTTCACTTGCAGACTGATAACGTCTGAGGCTCAGGGAGATGATAGGTATTGTGTCCTAACCACCACCCCTGCATCGCAGTCTCCAGTTTGTCTTCCTGTAGAACTTTCAGTCTCAGGGTCTTCATTCCTTACAATGATGAGAAAAAGTACATGATAGGAAAAATCATTTAAATTTAAACATTTAAGCATCTATCAGCCTGATTGGTGAGTGCCTGGAAATACAGAGAGACAGGAGGGAAATAAACAGATGACACCAGAGCTGAAATCCTTCTTCACAGCTCAGGAAATTTAAATTTATGTCTGTCACTCTGGTGTTCTTGAGGTTGGGGATGGGACTGGGTAGCAAGTTAGACCTGACTCTTAGAAAGTAATCATTTTAGTCTGCTTGTGACATGGCCTTAATATTATTAAGCAAGTTAAGGATATGACAAATATTCTCTCTCATTTTAAATAGAAGTTGAGATCAATCCACCCAGAATTCCAAGTAAGCCTTCTTTATAAATCCTTCCATAGAAAAAACTGCTCTACTTCTTTCCCAAACCAGAAACAAATATTTTTCCCACAACTTTAAAGGGCAGGTTCCAAGCCAAAAACACATTTCTTTTTGGTCGGATACTAAACTCATGAGACTTCTTCCTTCTTTTCCTCCTTTTGCTTCTCTTTCTCCCCTTTTTCTTTCTGCTTCTCTTTCTCCTCCTCCCTCCCTCCCTTCCCTGAAGTCCCACCCATTCACACAGGGACTGAGGATGATACAAAATGGAATTAGGGTCTTCATGAGGCTGTTAAATTTTCTCCTTAAGAAAAAAAATGCCCAAATGAGTTGAGGACTCAGAACTGGAACTTTTCTTACCACATGGAAGAATGACGTACTTTTTTTAAATTTCAGTAACAGGTCCTATGTGGGGAGGGGCCTTACCGCAGAAACCTCAGTCAGCCTGGGTCGTGACTTCCAGAGCCAGAGTACCACTGGACAACGTGAGAGGAGTGTTTGCTTGTTTGTTTAAACATACTTTCTAAATTACCTGTTTGTGTCAATTAGGAAGACAGGCCTGGGGAATGCTGCTTTGACCTGATTTTCACAAAATGAAGTCCTTGTGTACTATTATAATAATATGAATAACTAGACATGCGATTATAGGCAGGAATGGACAAAGTTTCCCTATTCTGGCTCTTTATTCTGTTTTCTTTACAAATACTTAAAATAAAAAATATTGCATTTGAGAATGAAGTTCCTTTAGCCCTCCCCTTATTGTACCAACACCCTTAAAAATAGAATTTTATGACATTCAATCTAACATTTTTTCAAAATCATTTATTTAATAAAAACGTTCTGGCCTGAGATGCAGTAAAGCCGGTGATCTATTTTTTGGTTCACAGAGTTAATGTTTACTGCAGAGGCTGAAGTATTGAAAATGAGCAGCTGAAATGGAAACTCTGACATCACTTTAGCTGCAGTCCTGCTGCCTTCACTGGGGAGAAAAATATTAGCCTTTGTCTAACTTACCTTTTCCATAAGGTGTAAAAAGCACCCTACACAAAGGGAGAATATGAAACCCAGAGCTTGTCTGATTGTGTGCATGTTATTCATATACATGCCCCTTCTGCAAACTGGTACTGGGTGAGCTCGCTGATTCTAACCAGATGGCTGTAGGCAGAAATGCACTGAGGGGTTTCCTCTAGAGTGCCCACAGAGTGTCCTGCTGGCTCCCCAGGCCACAGAAGAAAATGAAAAATGTGAGTTCTTCCATTATGAGATTTCATCCAGATGCTCACGAGGTTATATATTGAATAATGAACCTTGGATTTTCAAGATGATGATTTTTGTACTTTGCAGACAATGTAGATTTCTCCACTGGGTGGCGCTCCAAGGCCATAAGACTGAAGCCAGCTCAGAACGGAAATTGAAAATCTAATTTAAAAAATATCACTTAAAAGTGGATTAATTCAGAACTACTACCCTCTTAATCAGATTACTAGTTTAGAGTGTTGAATCCCATTCAGAATGCTACTTTTACTGACTGCTGAGTGGTTGAAAATAATTCTGCATTATAGAGAACATGTAGAATCTTGAGATACAAAAGAGTTTTGTGCTGGCAACTGGAGTTTTCTGAACAATTATCAAGAATAAAATATTTAGGGGCTGGAGCGGTGGCTCAGGGGTTACGGCGCTTGTCCGGCAGGGGCAAGTACATGGGTTCGAATCCCAGCAACCCACATACACAACTAAGTGTCAGAGCAACGAAAGCCATGTGAAAAACTCAATAAAAGTTGATTCTCTCTGTCTTTCTCTCTCTCACTGTCCTTCTCTCTTAAAAAAAAAGAATAAAATATTTTCTCAGTGTATGTACTGAATCTTCTGTCACTATAATTTCTTTATAGTCAACTTTATTTTTCTCTCACAGCTTTTAAAAGCATCTTATCACATATATTCGATAAATATATGCATTATATATGTTAATGCATGTAATAAATATACATATTATATATGTGTAATGTAATATATATGATACAACGTGTGTGTGTGTGTGTGTGTGTGTGTGCGCGTGTGTATCTCACACAGGGCCTTGCATAGGATAGGCAAATGCTCTATAACTGAGCCACATCCCCAGCTCCTCTATTTTTCTTTAAACTTGCAGAAAAAAAAATATTTCACTTAGTAGCATTCCTTAGTTATAACTCAATACTAACCACTCCTACACCTATCTTGACTATTGTTGGAATTGGAGTTTGGGAACTACATAAGACATTTGTTTCAGAATAATAATGTTTAGCTATTGTGTGCTACGTGACCTGTACATTATAAATAGGAAAACTTAACAGAAGTTTAGATCCCAAAGGGCTGTGTTCAAGGCTCCTATAAGATTTTGCTTTAAGTTTTAGACTGTCAAGTTGTTCTTTTCTTCTTCCTTCTAGCATTAATTTTGGTCTCTTTCTGCACATCAGCATGTATAAATCCTACTTCAGGCCTTGCTTGGCTAACAGTTCATAAGTTAATAGCACAATTAATACATGTAGAGCACACACTAGTGCCACACTCTCCTGCTGCCTCTAATCAGATGCCCTTATCCATCATGCACACTCTAATCACTCACCAGAGCAAGACAGGAAGAATTGAGAAGTAAGTGGTATTATTTTGGATTTATAATGAACTTCTCTTTCCTTGGCCTTATCTGTGCATCACATATAGTGTAATAGATAAAAACACAGCTGTTAGTTACGTTTGAGTTAGAATAATTACAGATAACTTGATCTTGGCCAATTTACTTAATGTCTATGTATTTCCAATACCTAACTGGAAAATGAGCATAAAAATTCCTAAAATAAAGATGGTTGAGTATTAAGTTGGATCAAACATGAAACACTTAGTGGTTAGTTCTATTGAGAAGTGGTAACTTCTCAATAAATAGTAGCTATTGTCAGGGTAAACACACAAAAAATCCTAGTTGTTTGTATGGCACTGTGATGCTTTGAGGTGAAAATATCATAAGGTATACTTTCTGTCCTGAAATATCTAGACATCAGAGCCAGGCTGAAGGACATGCCTGTAATCTCAGCTGAGACTGAGACTAAGACAAGAGGGTGGCAAGTTTGAGGCCAGCCCAGGAAACTTAGTGAGACCCTGTCTCAAAATAAAATGAAAGGAACTGAGGATGTAGCTCAGTGGTAGAGCACTTGTCTAGCATGCATGAAGCCCTGGGTTCAATCTCATAACATAATCACATATAGTATCCCCCCACACGCACATAGTTGGGTGGGATAATCATTCATTTCCAACAAGTACTTATTGAACACTTACCTTGTAACAGGGTTTATTTACTTATTTATTGAAGTACTAGTACTGAGGTTCAAATCAGGATGCTTTTCCAATGAGCTACACTGCCAGCCCTCTTAATTTTTTTTTTATTTTGAAACAGGGTCTGAATAAGGCTGGCCTTGAACCTGGGATCCTCCTACCTCATCCTCTGAATGGCTACAAATGTAAGCTTACCTACAGGATTTATTTTTGATGACAGTATTATAACAATGAAATAAAGATAATTGAAACTGGATTCCAGAAAGATCACAGTTTTGTGGGAGAGGCAAATTAAACAGAAGCACACATTAAAATTTATTGTTTGATTACAGGTATAATAAGTTCTATGAAGAAAAATTATAGCTAGGGAAAGCTAAGATATCAATGGAGGTTATTAAATTAAAAAGAAAAACTGATTGCACTTCTTTTATCATACTTTTTACAAGAGCTGACATCTATCTCATCCCCACACAAATTGTTCTGAACTTATCTTCTGAGAGTCATTCATTGCTCTGATTTCACATTTCTATCAAAATCGTAATTTCTCTGCTATCTTCATGCCTTCAATAGTTTTCTCCTCTCTGCCTTTTATAGATCAAGGCAGATTACAAAGTCTTTTCCCCTTGATTCTCAGCCAAATATCACCATCTCCACAGCACCACCCAGAAAATCAATTAAAGTTCAAACTTAACTATCCTTTTCTTAAAAGTCATTTGCCCGTTTTGACCAAACACAGAATGTTTAACTCAGCAGAAGAGAGAGAAAACCAAAGGACTCTGAACCTGATGATTTTCAAATGAGGATTGGTCAGGAGAAGCCTTTCTGTGCTTGCCACTATTGTTACAATTTAAAAAAAAATGTTTTGTTATACTGTCATTGTTTCCATTTTGTGAACATAAGCTAGAACGGTAGATGACAAAAGATGTTTTTTTGAGAGAGTTAAGTCTCAAATTGAGTCTACAATTGAAGGATGTGAAATGAGCTGGAGAAGAGGATTCACAACAAATCCTCCAGCTGGTAAAGTCATTGAAAGAGTTTTAGTTGGCTTCACTTTATGTGACCCTAGTCATATTAATAAAATGTAAGCTGAAATATTTAGTTGCTCATATTCATTTCCTAATTACTGTCCTAGGAAATGTGAAGAAGTTGTAGGATGTGAGAGCTGAATTAGGGCTGCAGTCCTGAGGAAAGGCTTCTGGGAGGAGGTGTGATTTGAGCTGGATAATGAGGCTGAAAGGACAGGAGGAACAAGCTGGTGGAATGGAGACAGGCTGGCTGCTGTGTTCATGCAGGAGTCAAATCCCAGGGAAAAGAAGGAAGTCACAGTGAATCTCCTGGAAAAGTAAGCAAACGTCTGAGGAAGCATTTGAATATTTTCTAAAGATTTTTTTGAGTGAAGGGGTGATGTGTATGAATCAATGTTGTAGGATGCTGAGAAGGCTGGTACTAATAAAGGCTAATTCCCAGGAAAAATTTCGTTCTAGGAGACAACTTTGCAGAGTGATTAGCATGCCAGGATTGGATTTAGAGAGATCTGAGTTCATCCTTTGGTTTGACCTCTTTCTAGCTGGGTCAGAGGTGGGTAGAACCTGGCAAGTGGCTTACTTTCTTTCTCAGATACTGTGGCCACACAACAAATGATCTAGAAATTTAGTAACTCAAAGAAATGGCAATTTCCTCATCAATCTGCTGTTTGTCCAGTCTTAGCAGGTGTATCTTGTCTCTATTCCACTTAGCATTAATCAGTGGGGGCAAATCAAAGGCAGGGGCTGGAATCCTCTGAAGACAATCGTTCATAGGTCTGGTGGATGTTGCTGCTTGGGACTGGTGTTGAGGCTCGTGGCTGGAACACTTCTGTATGGCCTTTCTAGGTGCTTTGGCTATCTTACAGCATCATGGCAGGTTCTAAGGCTGAGTGTCCCGAGAGAGTCATGCAGAAGCTGTACGCCCTCTTCTAAGTTAGCCTCCCTCAGAAGTGTCATTGTCAGTTTCGCACATTTAATTTGTCAGGATTAGACCAGGTTGAAGAACGAGGGGGAAAAAACAAACAAACTTTATATGGTTAATATCTAGGTTGCAGAATACCACTAGGAACTAGAAATATTGCTTGACCATACATGAAAAACACAATGTGCCACGTTCTTCTTTATGCCTCGGTTTAGAAGTAGGAAGATGATTTTTCATTCAAAGGCACTGGTCTCTGGTCTGTATAGAGAAGGAAATAGGTTCATTAATGTAATCTACAGAACATTGTATTTGAGAAGTTTTGCTTATTCCAAATAGTTTTCTTGTGTATGTACAAGCATTTCATGTAATATCTATCCATCAACAACTTTAATGAATGAGAAGGGTTACATATACCTTGTAGTAATGGAGGCATCTCATAGGAAAGTTGATCTTAGAACATTAATGTTCACATCACCTTGGTTTTCGAAAGCTCTGGTGTCTTCTGCATTGCATAACTCCGATTCAGGGAAAAGTACTATTGTTGCACTTTGTCTAATGAATTAGCACTGTTAAGAAAGTTGGACTCCAGACTCAGGGGATCGGGTTTTGCTAAAAGTAAAGGTGAGATTGAAATCAAGGAGTAGGAAAGAGGGGAGTATCAGGCAGGAGACAGAGAAAGGATGCACACAGTTAAAAAGAGCAAGGCTGAGGAAGTGCATTTGCCTTAAAAAGAATTTAACATTTGTGGTTCTTTCTCTTAGGTGTGTGGCTTTTCATTTTTTCCGGTGGTATAGTGTGATTCCCTTCAATAATGTCTCAACTTTACAATCAGTTCTGATATATACAAATGTATGTGTGTGTTATGAAGGTGGTTTGTATGAAATCAGTGAATGGAGCTGCATGACATCCAATAGATGCTGATCTCTAGGTAGCGACCAGAAGGAGTCTATGGCACAACTCACATAAGACAGAATTGGGTTCCAAGTATCTACCTGGATGAAATATGCTAAGGGTGAGAATAATGACTGATATGTAGCAAGCAGTCTCTAGTAGTAGCTATTGTTATACTCAATAGTAAAGATAGAATGTATGATGATGTTTTAATTTAACAAAAGAAAGCTCTAATGCTGAAGCTGATAAATGTAATTGCTAGTTCTTATGGCAGTGATGATTTAAATAAAGGTTGATGGTGAAGACCAATGATAATGATTCAACCTGGTGGAAAACTATTTTTTGATAAATATTCATTGTGGTGCCTCTAAAATCACATCAAATAAATTTGTTTTTGAAGATTATTTGCAAAGTAGTTTCCTTTAAATTGAACAAAATTTAAAAATAAGTATAATAATATATCTTTAAAATAAACCTAAAACATCCTGCAAAATTCAATTTAAGTTTTTCCTATACTATTTCATGATCTCTAGGGTAGGAAAATTTATGAATTTGATGAAATAGTTTGATTAAAATAATATTTTAACTACTTCAAGAATCGTCACATATAATTTGTGAGTAAATTAAATTAACATGAATAATGATTTTCATAATAGTATGTTCTGAGGAGTAAGAAATTTAAATTTTAATGTTTTCCCAATCATTTGTTTATTTTTCCTCTCAATTTCTGAGTCCACTTAACAAAATGTTGCCAATCCCAAGATCATGAAGTTGTTAACCTGCTCTTTATTCTGAGTAGGATTTTTC